>PVHX01017787.1:0-38892 GCA_004024805.1 Geosciurus inauris | reverse complement strand
AAAAAAAAATGATCAGCCAAATTTATAATGTGGGGCGTCCTACAAATAAGTCAGTTTCTGTCACAAAAATAAATAAATAAATAATCAGTCAGTCAATCAGAGACATGAAGAGAAGGAAGGAAAGAGACTGCCATAGAACAACAGACTTTAAAAGCATAACAATCAATGTGATGTGAGGCTCTTCTTTGCATCTTACTTTGAACAAGTTGTTATGGTTTAGATATGAGGAATTCCCCAATGGTTCATGTGTGAGACAATGGAAGAAAGTTTAGAGGTGAATGATTGGGTTATGACAGCCTTAACCTAACCAGTGCATTAATCCTCCTGAATGGATTAATTGCGTGGCATCTGTAGTCACCTAGACTGTGGCTGGAGGATGTAGGTCATTGAGGGTGTGCCTTTGGAATTTGTATTTTGTCATTGGTGAGCAGAATTCTCTCTCTGCTTCTTGGTGGCCATGGCATGAACTGCTTTCCTTCTCCACATCCTTCCCCCATGATGTTCTGCTTCACTTATGCCCAAAATAATGCAGTTGGCTATCTATGGACTGGGACCCCTGAAACCATGAGTACCAAATAAACTTTTCCTCCTTTGAAATTGTTCTTGTCTGGTCTTTTTGTCACAGCAGTAAAAAGACTGACTGAAACATAAATGTCAGTAGATAATTTTAAAATAACTGGGGAAATTTCAATATGGCTTGAGTATTAGATGATATTTATAAATCTCAACTTTTGGGGGTGTAATGATAAATTAGTGGTACATTAAAAAATCACCGTCAGTTAGTGAAGCATACTCAATGACTTAGGAGAAAAAATAACATGCTTTGAATACTGTAGAAAAAAAAAATGTGTGTGTCGAGGGGGAACAGAGAATATGAGACTGGTGAAAACTGATCACTATTGAATCTAGTTTATTATATTATTTTTTATGTTTGTGTGTATACCATCCTCAATAAAATATTTTTCAAAAGAAGAAGAACATGCTAGAGATATATAGCCAAAGTTTCTTTAACTCCATTTTGGTAAATGATTCCACTGGGTGGGTTTATGCGGATTAAGCAGAAGTCAGTCTTCATGGCAGCTTACTTCATTCAGTTGCTCCGGACAAGGACCTGGATATCACCCTAGCCACCTCTTTTTCTTTCATATTCCAACTGACTTCATCAGCAAATCTCTGCTCTACCTTTGGCACCTACCCTAAATCTAACTCTTTCTCAGCACTTGCACTGCATCTCTCTTTTCCCCAGTTACCACAATCTCTTGCCTGATTTTTTTGCAGAAAAACACATATTATCCTTGCTTCTGTCCTTTTTCTCTTTTGGGTACTCCTCGATAGGACAGCCAGAGGAGTACCATTAAATCTGTATAAATATTGAATTCATGACACACCTTTGCTTATCATACCTGCTACTCCATGGTGCCTCCTCTCACATGGCTGCTTACTAAGAATAGAACTCAATTATACCTCCCAGGGTTCTATGTGATCTGGACCACTCCCATCTCCTTTTGATCTCCTCTTCACTCTCACCATTCCAGCTGGACTGGCCTCCATATCATCTCTCAGACATAAGATGCTCCAGCCTCAGGGCCTTTGCTACCGCTGTTCCCTTTGCCAGCCATCCATTTCCCCATATGCATGGGCTCCATCCTCACTTCCTTGTTTAAATGTCATCTTCTCAGAATTCCTATTTTAATATTAAGTTCTCTAGCTTTCTCTATTCTTCAATGCCTTATTTTGTTCTATATCTCTCACAAACATCCAACATATATACATTGAATTTATTTATATTGCTTATTTCTTTGCCCTCTCACTGTGCTCCAAAGGATTTATGACAATTCTGTTCACTATGAAATTCCTTAGTACTCAGAAGAGTGTCTGGTACATGGTAAAATTTCAGTAATTATTTGTTGAATTAATGAATCAAGCTGGCATTCTACTCACATTTTTTCATGGCTTTTGCATTTCATTTTTTTTTTCCAGTTGCTTTGCATTGCCGTGATTAGTTGTAACAATCAGAGGCAACCTTCCTTCTTTCATTATTCACTCATTCATTTAGAACCTACTTATCAAGTTCCTTCTTTTCATTAGGAATGGAAAATATAATAATTAATCAGATAAAAGTGTTATACACTCAACAGTCGTATTTCTGTTCTTAGGGAAGGAGGGGACACTCCAGTGCCATCCTCTGTTTAGTCTATATAGATACTCAATCATTATTATAGACCATAGGGGGGAATCTTCACTAAATGTTTGCAAATTGTATGTCTTACAAAAGACTTATGTTGGTACTGTGAGACATTCATCTCCTCTGGTTTTGGGTAGATGTTAAGAGAGTGTAGGGTTGGTTGGGGTCTCAAGGCAAAATATCTCTGGCTATAAGATATTTCATCAAGGGCTCCCCTAAGAGCAGCCTAAAAGTGGGGTGTGGAAGCATTCTCTATAGACTCCTCGGGAGGTAGACACTACCAACTACACACAACGGTTACTGCTTGCTCTGATACTTGTGTTTAGATCCAAAGATTGCCACCCCCTGCACAGAAGGACAATGTTAAAACTCAGGGCACTCAAGAAGATCCTCCCAGAGCAGTGAACCAAACGATAGCTGACTGGGAGAGAGGAGATGGCTAATAGTTAAAGTTATCACATAACCTATATCTAACTTCTGGCTATTGTGTCTTTTTAGTAGTGTCCAGGCTATCCCAGGGTGGCTATCCTAACCATAGATGCACGTTCTACAAAACAGAGCTTCATCATTATCTAAAATTCTTAGATCTGAAATACTTTTAAATTAGCACCAGAATTAGAACATTGCATTTGTCAATAAAAGAAAGGCAAGACTAGTTATAGTCTTTAAATCTAATTTCAACTGTTGTAACTTTTTTTTTGAAATGCTATAATATCTGTTTTAAAATTCTTAATATCTATTTTGGGAAACAAAGTTTCTTTTTGATGATGACTATCAGAAATTTAAAGACATCATCATTAAAAAGTCTTAGTCAGAAATTGTGGTCATTTCAAGTATAAACGCCTGATACAATATGAAATAACAGTTATATTCATCGAAGTCTGATTGAGTTTCTCCTTTAAATTTGAAGAATTTATTTGGATGTATTCTTCCAATTAAAATTTTGTATATTTTCTAACACTTTGCTTTATAAAGAAATGTAATTATTTTCGTCACTACACCCTACATATTCTCAAATTCTGGTTTACACCAGTAATGTTCTCCTTTTCTTTGTGTGCTTTAACATGCCTAAAAGGCTGGGAAGCACTTGGGAAACGCCTATGCCGTGGGTGAATCCATTTGACTTTCATGCGCAGACTTTTTCAGTCAAGATTTCCCAGTGACATTTCAAACCCCATCTCAGGGTCTGATTCCTGCGCCAACAGAGACATGAACTACTGACAGGAAGAACCTCCCTCCAGTCCCTCAATAGGAAATGAACAGAGTTTCATTCCTTTGAAGGAACATTCTAGCACCCCTTGGAATATCCTCCAAAACAGCATGAGAGTTCAGCAAGAGAATGAGCAGAGGGTGCAGATTTCCAGTGTAAGTTAAAAGGATTACTTCAGGACCAAAGAGTGAGCCAAAATCATACCAAAATGACATTCATCACATTTATTATAGTTTATCAACACCAGCCACAGGAAAAGAGTTGTGGCTGAAATTACCACTGCTATCTTTGATATCTTGAAAGGGCTGTTTACCTTTTTTCAAAGAACTAAGAACCTCAACACCTAAAAGCTACCCCCATTAATAATGGGCTTTGCTGCCTGATTATCAAAGTGGTGTATAATCAAAGCTATATGGCCTTAGGATGATGAGACAGCTGTCCAATTTACTGACTGCATCGCAGCAGCTGTTTTCCCATTTATGCATGTTTCTTTTCCGTTGGGTGGGAGAGGTGTAACCATAAATAAGGATTTATCTTCTGCGTGTCTATCTTTACTCTGAATTATTCAAAGAAGGGATCTATAAATGGCACAATAGGGTATTTCTCTAACTACTGAGATAAATGTTTGCGCTTGGGAAAAAAAAAATGTCTTTGGAAAAAGAATCATTACTATGCTGGCAGTGATGAACCTGGAAAGTGGAGGCCAGGGTTCTATTTCCATCACCTTTGTAGCCCTCTGGTGGGAAACATGTGTTTTACTCCTAAGAAAAATCTGATACATGTTCAGATTTGAATTAGTCAAATAAAAGATGAACCAGCATCTCATATCCACAGTATTCATCACCAGCACATTAAGATGAGCTCAAGTTTTACTGATAATCTGGTGAGGTATGAGAAGCGGTTCTAACAGTGAACATGCTGCGACTCTCTGACCTGTTACAGCCTTGGCTACAAGCCTATTCTCCCAGACTCGCAGTTTTCATGCAAAGCTGTCTGTTGTGGTTTTATTTTTAAACAACACATTCTTTCCTGCTGTAGAAATTGAGAAGTTGAGTTTAAAGAGAGAATACACAAAACGCCCTGTTGAGCGCTTCAGTCGGGAAGGCAGAGCACCACAGATTGTAAACAAGTATATTAATAATGGTGTGAATCCTTGCTCTGCCATGCATCTGGATAGAGGGAGGCCCTATACTTGTTCCTTCACACACATGCTCATCTATTAACTGATGAGAAAGGAGAGAAGGCATCTGAACCAACGCCTAAACTGCAGTGTGTCTGACTCCCAGTGCCATGGCCGCCCCGCCTCCAACAAGCTCACGTGGAAGTCCCGATGTATTACATTTCAGACCTAGAAAAACTTTTCCAATCTACCATGACTTCTGAATTCTTTCAGCTTCTAAAGAAAAAAGTCTAACAATTTTTACTGTTTTACAGGCTCACATTTAGTATTTACTAAATTGCCAAACTCAATTTTTACCTTTTGGAAATCCTTACATTAATAATTTGCGTCAATCTGAGATAGGATTTGGATATTTTAATATGTACTTGAGCAGTGAGAACTAAGATTATAACCACTGTAAAACGAGAGCATACCCAAAGCCGGAAAGGCCCAGAAATTTTCTAGGTCATTGGCTTTGCCAAGAAATGCCTTGGTGAATCACAGTCCACCCAGCCTCTCCGTGCTGAGCTAGCATCCGTGCAGATCAAAGCTGTGCTCCAAATCGCTAATTCATGCGCTAAACCCAAATGTCAAGATTTGTTAAACGCATATTCCTTTAGAAAACTACCTAACTGTGGGACTCACTAGAGGAAAAGGGATGGAACAGATCACTTGTCTGGATTCAGATTTATAGGTTTTTATTTACTGCTGGAAGGAGCAGCCAAACAATTAAAGCAATGGCATAATAATAGCCTGTCTGGAGAAAGAGCAAGAGCCTGGTGCCCAAGGTCTTCACAGACAGTCTTGTAAAGAAATTGATGAAATGGATCCACAGTCTGGTGTTACATGTGCTGAGATGCATAATGGATTATTCCTCTAGTCATTCTTAACCACATTGACTACAAATGCATTGTTGAATGAATAAATCAGTAGCTTCATGACATAAAGGCTTTCAATGTCTCAACCCAGATTTTCATTCTTAATCTCTCTCTTCATTTTCTCCACCTTTTTTTCATATTTAATGAGGAATGCAATGTGACTACAAAGTGTAATAACCCCTGATCCAACTATTACCACATATGCACCCTCCTTTCTCTTAAGGTAGAATACTAGTGAGACTGCCTCATAAATCCAAAACCCCAAACTTGCCTTTCTCCTTCTTATTTCCTTTCTTTACTCTCACTATTCAAAGAGCACATACTAGATTGCTCATAATGAATGACATGCATTTATTATAGCATTATTTTTCTTTACACATCATATACTCCTTAAAAATAAGTAATGTTTGGATAGACAGAGCATAACAAAATGGAAATCCTGCTATCATCTCTCCTAGCTTTTAGACACATAGGGAAAGTGACCGATATTAACTAAAAGGATCCAAATAATATAAGCACAGTGGCATATGTGTGTGTATGTGTGTGTGTGCAAACTTTATGTGAGTCTAGTACGAACCCAGGAGACTCAAGATATACATAGAAGTGCCCATTCCTTGTCTTTCATTCCCTTCTACAATTAGTTGTTCTTGTGTACTCTGGATAGACGAAGCCAATATAATTAGATTTGACATGTTCAGAGATAACAAAAACTAGTGTTGAGCTGCAGTCCTTGCTTTTCCTGTGACCTACATGCTCAGTGAGCAAAACTGAATCTCATAACCCTCAGTTAAGCCAAAACCTTAATATATAGACACATCTGATGGAGCACAATAGACATCAACGGTCATGGCAGAAAGGAAAGCCCTAATATAAAAGCTTCTCAAACTCATTTTGCCTACACATTGGGAAAAATGCATTGTTGGTGTTAGGTGGAAGGCTGCATGTAATCCTATCCCCATCATTCCTATTCCTATGTCAGCTGGTAGATACAATAGAAAAGTTTATAAAACTAAGGGATTTAGCTCCTTTGCTATAGGATCCCTTCAGACCACAGTGGTCGGCAGATGAAATTTAAAAATAAGGATATTATGAGCAAACTTCCCAAAAAAGTCTGGTGTTGTGTAAGAGTGTCAGGTCCAACTTAACAGAGACCCAAAGTATCATGTCCTATTCTTAAACCTGCCCTATTCTTCAACATCTGCTAGGAACCAGGTTTTGCAAGGATTGACAAATGCCTTCAGGCCAACTGTTCTTGGTTCACATCTTTCTGATTGTAAACTTCCTTGTAAACTTTTTTAATGTTGGAGACGTTTGTTGTATATCATATAGGATTTCTATGTTTAAAAATGGGAGAACTTTCAGATCCCAGTTTCAATATTCCTGAAAATTTAACTGCTCTCATTTTTTAATGAATTGCTTTCCAAAACAGATGTTGGAAATGATGAATCAATTGATTGCTGTTGGAAATGATGAATCAATTGATTTTTGACTGGGCTTTCAGTTACAGTAATGTGTTTTTGCCTGATACTATTAGTTCATTGGCAGGCCTCTTCTGAACTTTTAAGCCCATCTGTGTTCTTGCCTTTACTTAGAGTGAGACATGAGCATTCATGGATTAATTAAGATCAGTTTCTACTTTTTAGGCATTAGAGAAGGTGTTACTTAGCTGATCAATCTCTTAATTTATTACAGGAACTACCTTTCTCTCTTCTCATACTGGCTTTCTCACTGCCAAATTTAAAGGGAAAAGATGAAGTGACCTCTGTGGTTACACTGGAAATTTGGTTCTTTCTAGGGGTGCAATGGTACAATCTGGAAGTGTGCTATGAAGAAAGTAGTACATAAAGATAGTTATAAATGCATGGAAATAGGGTGTACAAATGTTAGCTAGATTATTATTAATATCAACTTAGCACTAGGTCAATTTCTTAAATTCTTGTTACATCTTGATAGATCTCTGGGCATGTAATTCATTCCCTATGTGTACATTAAACACTTTCAAAACTATATGCAGCCTCTTAGGCTTCCATGGAAGTAAATTCATTAAACTGGTCTTCCCCACTAATCTGAAAGACTGAATGCAGTTTCTTTAAGTAAAGGAAAGATGACTTTTTGAAAGTTTATTGATTTGGCAACCATTCTGAATGCATTTACATAAAGAATAAGTAAGGGCCCTTTGTTTGCTGTATATCTCTCTCTCACTCCAGACTTCTAACCTATAGCCACATAGCTCAGGAGGAGGTAAGCCTAGATAAAGTATCACAAGAATAATTCAGGGACATGGACTATGGAGATGGTTGCCATCCTTCTGAGTTCCTGTGTAAAATACTAACAATGGAGAAATGCCTGGGCAGAGCAGAGTGAAGCTGGGATAAAAAGGCACCAAGAAATAAGGAAGAAGATCAATAAAATGCACAGAAACAAGACAATTAAGCAAGTTTCAAACCCACCAATGAATAAGTAGGTCTAACAAAAGTATCAAATCCAGGCCAGGAGACTGAATACATAGCCCTCCCTTAATTACAGTCTTTTGCAAATATATTTAAAGGAGAGAAAGGATGAGGTTACAGGATCTTGAAAAGGAAAAGCTAGGAGTAAAATAAGGTGGTAGGTAGAACTTCACTGTACCAAAAGAAGGCTATTAAAGGTCACCACATGTCAAAACAGGACTGCAGACCTTTAAATATGACACATAAATAAATTGGGGAAACAAAAGAGGGAAATGTGAACATCGTTGAAGGGATGCTTAGAAAATGATATGAGAACATCTAGGGCCAGTTATAGTTACTCATAAGTTACTGAGGTTCTGACTCTGTACCCAACTTCCCTTTAAAGTTCCCCTTGAAGATCTGCACATGGGCATGATACAGGTAATATGACATACTCAGAGTAAGTTTGGGCTTGCAACAAAATTGAGGAAGATTTACTACAAACTTTAGAAAAAATGTCAACAAGCTGAATAAAAGAAAAAGCAAACCCCGAAGGCTGACTTAAGATTGCCTCCTGGGGTAAACTTGTGTGCCTCAGAAGTAAATAAGTTTTAGACTCAAGATTAAGTTCAGAATTAACCAATTAAACTATCTTAGAACATGATCATTCAGTTTTACCCAGGAAGTTTATATACATGATACTACTAATGATACATTTTTAAAATGTAGAGAATGCTTTAAACACCATATATTTACCAAAGGATTATCTATAATTGTATAAATGTCCAACGATAGGCAGAAAGTTACATGGATAAAAATTTTTTGAAGATCTGAAAATGAGATTTACACATCCTGACAACAGCATGGAAACATGTTCCATTTACAACTCAGCCTGTAATGCAAGACATTTAAAAATATTTAGTATTGTAAGAAAAAACAACAATCCTAAGCAGAAAAACAAACACTTTTCATGTCGTAAGCCAAAATTCGTGCACACAGATGGTGGGACCACAGATTTTTCTCATAATCATTCACCTCCTCCTCTTTCTCTTCAGCTTTCACATCTTCTACTTTTTTAATTCTCAAGTTTTATTTAATAAGCTTGCATCATTTTTTATTAGTTTATTATAGTTATATGTAATAGTTGGGTTCATCTTGACAAAAATCATACATGCATCAAATTTGATTTACTCCTCTAGGCGCAATGGTGCATGCCTGTAATCCAAGCACTTTGGGAGGCTGAGACAGGAGAATCGCAAATTCAAAGCCAGCCTCAGCAATGACGAGGTGCTAAGCTACTCAGTGAGACCTTGTCTCTAAATAAAACACAAAATAAGGCTGGGGATGTGGCTCAGTGGTCAAGCACCACTGAGTTCAATCCCCAGTACCAAAAAATAAAAAATTGATTTACTCCGTTTCAGTCCCTGATCCCCTAACCTCTTTTTTCTTCCCCTCTTCCTTTCTCCTATTCTTTTTCCTCTACTCTGATGGTCTTCCTTTCAGTTATTTATTTATTTATTTTTGATTTGTGATTTATAGATATGCATAGAGTTCACAATGGTATCTTACATATGCATAGCATGACTTTGTTAAGTTTATTCTGCATTTCCTCCTTTCTGACCCTCCTCTTTCCCTCTCAATCTTATATTCCACAGCTTCTCCCTATCTTTATGATATCTATTCCTTTCTGTCCCCCTGTTTTCCTCATTTTGCTCCAGCTTCCATGTCTAAGAGAAAATGTTCAACCCTTGATTTTCTGAATTTGGCTTATTTCACTTAGCACAGTGTTCTTCATTTATTTTCATTCACTTACTTGCAAATGCCATAGTTTCATTCTTCTTTGTGGCCTAACATTTTCTTTATCCATTAATCTAATGATGGGCATCTGGGATGGTTTCATAATTTAGCTATTGTGAATCTAGCTGTTGTAAACATTGATGTGACCATGTCACTATAGTATACTGACTTTAGGGTTTTTTTTTTAGATAAATTCCAAGCAGTGGTACAACTGGGTCACATGGTGGCTCCATTTCTAGTTTTTTGAGAAATCTCCATACTGTTTTTCAGGGTAATTGTACTATTTGCAGTGCCACCAACGAAGGTATGAGAACACCTTTCCTCACACATCCTAACCAGCATTTATTATTATTTGTATTCTTAATAAGTGCTAATCTGACTGTAGTGAGAAGAAATCTTAGTGTAGTTTTGATGTGCATTCTCCTGATTGCTAGAGATGTTGAACATTTTTTTTTCATATATTTGTTGGTCATTTGTGTTTCTTCTTTTGAGAAATGGCTGTTTAGTTGTTTTGTCCATTTACTGATTGGGTTATTGGGGAGTTTGTTTTGTTGTTTAAACTTTTTGAGGTTTTTTTATATTCTGGGTATTGAACCCCTTTCCGAGAGTATCTAGCAAAGTTTTTCTCCCATTCAAAAGGATTTTTCTTCATGCTGTTAATCATTTCCTTTGCTGGCAGAAGCTTTTTAATTGGATGACATACCACTTATTGATTCTTGGTTTTATTTCTTGAGCTTTAGTGATCTTAAGGAAATTGGCACCAGCACCTATATCATGTAGTACTTACCCTATGTTTTCTTTTGGTGATTCAAAAGTTTCTAATTCTTAAGTCTTTGATCCACTTTGATTTGATTTTTGTGCAGGGTGAGAGATAGGGATCAAGCTTCATTCTTCTGCATATGGATGACCAATTTTCCCAGCAATGTTCCTTAAAAAGGCTGTCTTACTCCCAACATGTTTTTGCCACCTTTGTCACATATCAGATGGCTGTATTTATATAGATTTGTCTCCTTATTTTCTATCCTATTCCATTGGTCTTCATGCCTATTTTGATGCCAATTCCAACTTGTACCAGTTTTAAAAGTGGGATGAAGGCAAAAGCTCACTCCTACAGAGAGTGGATAGTCTAAGATGTGGCTCCCTACTTGAGCATGTCTCAGAATTATTGCCAAGTCCATGATTTATTCTGTAAGTTGGGGAAGAATCAGATATTTTGCATTTCTCACACATTCCCAGATGTCACTTCTACAGCCCAGCTGTGCCAGGGTAATGGGATAGGTTGCTGAAATGCCAAAGAAAGTACCCTGTGATAGCATGAAAGACATAGGATTTGTTGGGGAAAGCTCACACGAGATCAGTGGCTGCCTCAAGAGGAGTTCAGTAATAGCAGGCTGAAGCAGTAAAACCTCCATCCCTTATGACACTACTCCAGGAAACAGTGCCTGCATTTTCCAAGGCACTTTGTCCAATAGTGTCCAGATGGACAAGTGACTTATATCCTCTGCACAGTGCCCTCAGTTCCTCCCAGTCACCACTAAAAGAGGGATTTTATATGTCAGGTTGCAGAAGCAGTAAAATCATCAGTATTAGCTTGCTTGTATGAGCAGCATCCCAAGGAGCAACTGTCCTGTGGACATGCAAGAAAGTAGCTTTCCACAAATCACACTAACTTGCCCTAGTTCCTCATGTACACAAGAAAAAGCCAGTATTCTTCAAGATAATATGTATCTGGACACTCCAGCCCAGACTTGTTCTCATTGTTCCCTTAACTTGGCTAGGATTTGGGGAACAAAAAGGGGGCATTCAGAACATAGTGTTTCACTGTCCCTCTCTCCTTTTTAGGATGATACATCAGATTATACAAATAATACTGATCCAGGGACCACACTTTGAGTACTATTGCTCTACAAGAATTGTTACTTTTCATTTCTCTTGATGCTTAAGGTGTTATACATCTACCAATCAATTTAGCAAAACGTTCTCTGTGTAGTATTTTGTAGTGAAATTGCCTCTCAAAACTATAACATTTTGCCATGAACTTTTATCCAAAGTCAAAGTAAAAATGTGAGACAGGAAAATCGCGAGTTCAAAGCCAGCCTCAGCAACTGTGAGGTGCTAAGCAACTCAGTGAGACCCTGTCTCTACATGAAACACAAAATAGGGCTGGGGATGTGGCTCAGTGGTCGAGTGCCCCTGAGTTCAATCTCCAGTACCAAAAAAAAAAAAACCAAAGTAAAAATGGTCCTTTTTGTACCTTGCAAAGTAAAAGTAGGACATTTTTGTTGTTGTTGTTTTGAGGTGTCTTTAAAGAGGTCCATGTTTAAAATACTTTCACATAATAAATAGGAAAGAGTGTAAACCTTCTTTGCTAATTACTTTCCTTTATTGAAAAATGCAAACTTACTTTTAACTATCCATTTATATTTTTCTTTTATTCTAAGGATTTAAGAAGTATCCAAAAATACAAAAAGAACATGAGATATATAAAGGTTGTAAATAAATAGGTAAGAAAATCAGGACAAACAGATTACATAGTCCAGAGAGCTTAGCTATCTTCCTCACCTTTGCAAGAGATGCATTTGCCATCGCACTGAGTTTCCCTCAAGTTTGAGTTCTGTATGTTTTTTTTCCCATTTTTAATCTCCTCTTATTGCCTCCAGAGCAGCTTTGAGGGCTTTCTTGCTATTCTTTCTTTCTTTCTACCCCTGACTCCCCAATTAGCTATATCAATTCATAGGAAGATACTTGATTTCCTATTGCTCACATAATTAATGTGACTAAATGTCAACAAATGCAAGTTATGTTCAACTAGCAACAAGAATGAAGTTAAGGGACTAGGGTTGTGGCGCAGTGGCAGCGTGCTCGCCTAGCATGCATGAGGCACTGGGTTCGATCCTCAGCACCACATAAAAATAAAATAAAGATATTCTGTCCACCTACAACGAAAAAATAAATATTTTAAAAAAAAGTTTAAAAAAAAAAGAATGAAGTTAATATTTAAGGACAAGGATATTTAAACCCACTGTCCCCAATATAGCTTTAAATAATTGCTTGCATAGCTCTACAAAGCCTTGAGAAACAAAAGCTTCAAGAATATGAAAATGCCTCCAAGATCCAATTAAAGAGCTATAAGGGATTGTAAGGAACTTCCCTCAACATCTCATAGTTAACCAGCTGAGAATGGTTGGTTTTCCTTTGTAAGCGGCATTCTATTCAAGTTTTAGAAATGAGGATCTTGTCTCACAATGGAAAAGAAGTATATTGTCCTATAGATCCAACAAAATGTACTTGACTCAATTACCCTCCAGAAGAACACTGCCTTTTGGTGCAAGCTACTTAGCATATATTAAAGGATCAGATTCCAGTAATTGTCCTTCTAGACTTAAAAAACAGAGGCTTCCTTTTGTTCAGTATAAAGGAAAATGTCACTTATATTTCTAATGTGCTGGCAATACTAGCCTCCTGGTGTATGAGGACACCCAAAGAGCACAAAGGAACAAAACAATTGAAAAAGTAGTAATTTGAAGTAATTAAATACATTAGGAAAGGAGATTGAGATCCAGGAGTAAGCAGATCA
This sequence comes from Geosciurus inauris, assembly GCA_004024805.1. Taxonomy (NCBI): domain Eukaryota; kingdom Metazoa; phylum Chordata; class Mammalia; order Rodentia; family Sciuridae; genus Geosciurus; species Geosciurus inauris. The sequence continues at coordinate 25,657 of PVHX01017787.1, read as the reverse complement.
AGTTCAAATTTAAGTGAGACTCAACCGACTGCAAATACCTGCTAGATTCTTGGCGATTCTGGTAACATATGATTATAATGCAAATAACACTCTGAAACAGCAATTGGCAGAACCAGTGAAACAATAGAAGCCTATTTAAGGGAGAAGTTTTTATGCTCTGTTTCTTTAAACAGCAAACCACAAGATTGGTGTTTGCTTATTTAATAAAGCTGTTAGGGATAATATTTTCAGAGTTGACACATTATCAATTCAAATTGGTAATTCAATATACAGATGAAACTTGTCAGTGATATTGATATGGTTCAGAGTTGTTTGGAATCAAAGTAGGCTCAGAATGAAGTGTTGATGGAAATTATTTTTAAGAAGTACTTATTAGGCTCCTCCTGGGCACAGAGTCTTGAATAAGACCCTGGAGAGACAGATAAATTATAAACATCTCTGGAAAATATTGTACACAAGGATAAACTAACAGAACTGCAACATGGAAAGAATTCAATGTGTTTGTATTCCATTTTCTAAGGGAAACTTTATGACATAATTGGTTCAAAGTTTGCCCACTAGGGTGTATTGAGCACTCACCAGGGGTCAGAGGCTTGGTATAAACATTACCTCATTTAATCCTCAACACAGTCTTAAGAGGCATTTTGTGCCCTTTCCCAAAGAAGGGGGCAAAATAAGGCTCAAAGTGTTTAAGCAACTGTCTTAAAATAGCATTGTTAGTGACAATCAGAACCAGGATTTGAAGCCACGTCTCCCCTCATATTTTATAGACTCCCTCATCTAGTTTCTCTGTGACTTCTCATCTCTAAGCCAAAGATCACTCTGTTCTTAATAAACATCTCAAATCTTAGTTTTTTGCTAAAGCAATACCTATATTCCAGCCAACTGTGAACCAAAAGGCACTTTTCTACAAGGCACTTGGACATGCTTAGCAAACTATCAGTTGGAAGTTAAAACCTACCCACGTGCTTCTACAAAGAAATGTGAACAATTTTGAAGAGATACATAAAACCAGCTTAATTTCAATGTCTGCACAAAACTATTTCACGAGACCACACCTTTTATAGAAAAGCTCTTTTGGAGTTATCATTCCTCAAGTCTAACCAAGCTGAATTTTTTAAAAGATGGCCTGAGCATTGTATGCATGGGTGTCCTTACTTGACACTGATTGTACACTCACTGTGTGTGAGTGCTCACCCACCTACAGCTTACAGCCCCAGATACATTCTGAATCATTCCATTCCCCACGAGCTGATCCATTTTGCATACTTGCATTTCCAGGGGCTGCGTTCCCACCTCGCTTTGGCATCCCTAACTATTTCAGTCTTGCTCATTTTTCAAGATTCAATTCAAGTTGTACCTCCTCCATGAAGCCTTCCCTTTTATCCTCAAGCACATGTAATCCTTCATTCCTCTGCTATCATTCTCAATAACATTTTAACTAGATGTGGCCATGCATTACACTTACTTACACATACTTATTGAATTCAACAAACATTTATTGAATGCTAGATGTTACTCAAAGTCACTGGTAAATTCTGAGTACAGAAATTAGACTTATGCAGCTACTTCAACTTGGAATCACAGTCAGGAAAAAGATACTCAGCTTTATGTTATATAAGACTGCAAGTTCCTTACTGCTTCAAGTTATGTCTTGTTCACTTCTGGAAACACTGGGTGAATCAGTGTGTGGTTTTTCCTATACCTACTTTAAAAGTAGTTAATTTAATTGGATTAAAATATGCAACACTTGCAGTGAACTATAATCAATATCTAGTGGCATTATAAAAGAATACACTATTTGTATCATTATCTTGTTATTTCAAGATTCTACTCTTCTCTAGAGTATAAGACTAGGAATTGACTAAGTAGATGGAGTTTCATGTTTATAAGCATAGACAAGGGCTCACTGGATCCTTAAATGCATGCAACCTAACATTAAATGGATTTTGAATACATTATTGGGCAAATTAAATCCCAAGAAACATTTAATAAATTACATAATGAAATTGCCTTAGGCAGCATGCTCACAAGAGCAATGTCCATGTATAACAATTGACAGCATACAAAAATGATGACCATTTCTTTATCCCAGTGTTATAAATACATTCCCTGTATTTTCTTTCAAATGAAAGACGATGAGATAGTAAAGCTTATTTCAAGGTTGATTTAAATTTCGTATGAGTGGATAAACTGATTCCATATTTTAGTCTGAGTCACCTCAAATTGTTTTAAAGCACCACAGCAGATCATTTAATTTTTTTTAGTACTTTTCCTATTCTAAGTCCTTACTCCTTATAACCAATTTCTAGATCCAAATGACTTGTTATCTTTAGGTTTTTCTATCAGTCACTCATAAGAAGATGGCAGGTGTACATCACTCCTTCAAAGAATTATTCCATCAACATAACTTGATGGCCCTGAAAAAACGGGCTTGCATTCCAGTTTTGCATTCTAGTTGTTAAAAGCCTTAGGCAGTAAATTGTAGATACTTTGTACAGTTTAATTGGCTAAGATTTACTATGTCGATGCTTTGTAGAATACCTGAATATTGCCTTTTAATTCTTACTTACTTTTGATATTTCTCTTAAATTCAAGTGATTAATGTAAGCTTGATTGAGCAAAAATAACCCAAAAGTTGCAGGAAGGATAGAGTCCTATATAAGTTCTACAAAACAGATAGCTAAAAGAAACCAATTTGATGACTCTACTGCCTGATAAACTCATAGATTTTTTTAAAGTTTTTTTAAAAAATATTTACTGCAATGTTTAATGCAGGGGTAGAGTAAGAAGGGGAAACAATCAGAAACAGAGAGATTATGACAGCAAAGAAAAAAATGAGCAGGCAAGTGGGGTAAAGGAAGGAAGTTGTTGCTGCATGCCCAAAAGATACCAGTGAGAAAGTTTCCCTCCTCCAAGTGATGGATTAGTCCTAGTCCAAGTTCTAATCTTGGAACAAAGATAGAAGTTCAGGGAGCTTTCCAAACTGCAAGTGAAGATCAGCAGAAAGAGGTGGAAAACTAGTAAGAGCAGACTGAAGACTTTTTCATAGTATCCTGGAAACTGTTTCAGTCATCTCCATCATAGAAGAGAATGTACAGTTGTCCGTAGGTATCTGCAGGAGATTGGTTCTAGGACCACCCCATACCAAAATCCATAGATGCTCAAACCCCTTGTATAAAATGGTGTGGTATTTATTTATAAACTACCCAGTCTTCCCATATACTTTAAATCTTCTCTAGATTACTTAATACCAAATACAATGCAAATGGTATATAAATAATTGTTATACTATACTGTTTAGGAAATAATAAGAAGAAAAATGTCAGTACATGCTCTAGTTTGAATCTTCAGTGTTTCCCAAAGATTCATGTGGCAAAAATTTGCTCCCCAAGGCATTGCTGCTGAGAGATCATTGAGCTTTAGGAGGTGGGGCCTACTAGGAGGTTATATTATCATTTGTGATATGTCCTTGAATGGGATTATGGGACTCAAATCCCTTCTTTTACTTTTGCTCCCTGGACATTAAGTAAGTGGTTTGGCTCTGCCATATTCTCCCTCCATGATAATCCACCACACCACAGACCTATAAGCAATAAGGCCAACCAACAGAAGACTGAAATCTATGAAACTATGAGCTAAAATAAACCTTTTGTTTTTATAAGTTGATTATTTCAGGTATTTGTTATAGTAATGAAAAGCTGACTCACACAGTACAAGTTCAGTATGGACAAAATGATTTCTTTTCCAAATATTTTCAATCCATGGTTATTGAATCCATGGGTACAGAACTCACAGATATGAAGAGTTGATTATATTTAAAAACCTCTAATCATCCACCTCCTACCCAGTAATTCTAAGATGTGTCAGTCAAAAGTTTGGACCCACCTACTGCTTCAAACGTCTTCATTACATCTGCGTCTGGCTATCTTTTTGCTCCTTATTTCATGTTTTGAAAATTTACAACCTGACAGAAAAGTTGAAAGCATAATACACTGAATACTTGAATATCCTTCACCTCTATTCAACAATTGTTAGCATTTTATCATATTTTCTTCTGCTTGTGTGTTGTGTCAGGATTTTTTCTCCTGAACAATGAAAAACTTAATTGCAATAATTACATCTCAATCCTAAATATTTCATCATCATTTCATAAAGATAAGAACATCATTCTATGCAAGAAAATCATTAATACCAGTTATTACCATTTATATAATACCATTTATCACCCAGAATGTCACTAATTGTTCTAAAAATGTAGTTTATAAATTTTAAAATATGATATTCAGTGGATGTCAATGCATTTGATTATTATGATTTTTTAAACTCTGTTAACCTAGAAGTCATATATGTTTATTGTTTTTGTTTTTCAAGACATGGAATTTTTTTAGGAATCCAAGCAAGCTAATCTTGAAAGATAACATTTTGGGTTTTCTGGTTACTTTCTCATAAATGGATTCATGTTAAACATATTTCAGAAAAATAACATAGGTATCATTGGTCCTATGACATTAGTTGGCATAAAATATCAGGTTTTCACACTAATAATGACGATACGTCTCATTGTTTGGTTAAGGAATGGCTTCCAGATGTCTCTTTTAATAAATGTACATTTTACTTCATAAAATTAGTAAATAAAATTAGTAAAAAATTAGTAAATGAATCATCTGAGTTCAATTGATTCACTCTAACCTATTTTCTAATCACATATCACCTAAAAGTTTTAGTATCCATTTAGAACCTTGCATAATCCAGTTACTACATTTAGGATTGTCCATTGTGATTTTCTAATTCTACCATTCCTTCTACACTTACTAATAGATATATTTCTGAAAAAAGTGATTTAATTTGTATCCCTCACCATCTCCCAAGTATCAGCACCACCAACTCATTTGTTTATGTCAATATGTTTTCTATGTTTGTCATAATTTTTTTAGTGTTCAAATTTTCCAACATGGCCAGTGGAAGCCCTTCAAGCTATCTTCCATATAATCTTTTTTTTTTTTTGGTACTGGAGATTGAACTCAGGGGCACTCGACCACTCAGCCACATCCCCAGCCCTGTTTTGTGTTTTATGTAGAGACAGGGTCTCCCTGAGTTGCTTAGCACCTCGCCATTGCTGAGGCTGGCTTTGAACTCTCGATTCTCCTGTCTCAGCCTCCCTAAGTGCTGGGATTACAGGCTTGCACCACCACTCCAGCTCTTCCATATAATCTTGACATTACCCTATTTTTTCTGAGCACTTCTTTGCTTTCTGCCATATGATCATCCAGGCTCACTTTTTGCTTTTCTTGCCTCAGAGCTGAAGTCCACCATTTCTCAAATTAGTTGTAATTTTTTTTAAAGGAAAATGAAACTTAGAAATCAAGTTTGGGAGCTAGATGTTTTCCTTGGTAATGGGATGTACAGTTATGTATACATGTGTATACATGTGTATACATACACACAACTGTTTCTACTGAAAGGATCTCAAAGCAATGACATCCCATTATATGTACATGTTTGGGTTTAATTTTCTTTGATACTAATATCCCTCCACTAGGATAGTAACATTTTATGCTCCTACCAACAATGTATGACAGAGCTTATCTCCTCACAATATGCTATAAAGGTTTTAGAAGTGTATTGACCTGATGGATGAGGGATGACATCTCAAAATAGTTTTAATTTTTATTTCTCTTACTGAGAGTGAAGTTATGTGAGCACTTGGGGAATGATACCTTTATTCTATATTAGAATAAACTCTAAATATATCGCAGACATAAGTGTATAACTGCAATCATACAAATATTGGAATTGGGTGTAAGGGAAAACCTTGTGGATTGGAATTCAAAATCCCAGAATCTTTAGGAAAGATTGATGTTAAAATGCATTAATGAGTTTCATGAAATAAAAAAATCACATAAGAAAAATCAAAAAAACAAGAAACTGAAGAAAATGTTCTCAACTAATATCTCTAGTATACAAAAACCTTTTAAGACTCAAGTAGACAAAGGTCAATAACCTGGCATAAAATTAGGTCAAAGGCATGAAGGAGAAAGTTAACAGAAAATGGCATACAAGTGCCTCAAACATATGGTAATATTTCTAACCTCAGGTCTGCAGAAAACCTAGTCCTTTATAGGTTCTGTACAAACAATATTCCTCTTGTAATAAGCAGAAAGGACTGAAAAGAGCACACTTCAAAAATCATGGCTAAAATGATAAAATTGTATGGACAGGAAGTAATATAAAAATTCCATGTGTGCATGCCAAGCTAATGGGACTTTTAATCTTAAAATATCAAGAGGAGACTATTTGAAAAATAGCCCAAAGGACTTGATGTGCTGCTCCTTAAAGGAAGAGACTATATGAGAAGGAAGAAATGCAGGTGACCTCTAGGAATTGATAGGGGAACTCTCTGGTAGTCAGCAAGGAAACTGGGGCTTCAGTACTACTACCCCAAATAGCCCAATTCCAAAAACAACCTGAATAAGCTTGGTAGCGATTCATCCTTAAGCTCCAGAGAAGAACCCAACCTATCTGATGCCTTGATTTAGGCTTTTTTGACTCTGAGCTGGACCTGCCAGGCTTCTGACCTATGCAGTAGTGAAGTAAATCTATGTTCCTTTAAGCCACAGCACAAATGGTAATTTGTTATGCAGAACTGAAAAGCTAATTTGTTATGCACAATACAAAAGGCAGTAGTTCCTTCCAATACTGTCCTTAGGAAACATCCACACACACACAACTTTACATTCATCTGCTAGATTATGCATTTCTTGCTAACCAATAGCCAGTTTTTGTGCTGTTTCAGTAGAGGTCACTAGACTTCTTACTGCTGAGCCATGAGACCCTCTACCCCAGGCGAACTTCTGGGTTTTCAGTAGGTGCTCTGCTTACTCATTACTGCCTGACACTGCTCTACCACCCAACCCTGTGACCCTTTTGTTGTAACAGCTGCAACAACCTTTTGTCTACTAGTGCATGGCTTCTACTTCTGGGGCCCAACCTTTGCTACATACCCTATTGTTTCCAGCATATGTGCTATCATATGCCTGACACCACCATCTCCAAGCTATAAAGCTCTTCTTAGCTCTTTCTCCCGGCTTTCTAGTGCAAAAATCAGAAATAAGCGAATTTTGAGCTCCCTTTCCTTTCCTGGCTTGGAGGCTACATTAGTTAGTTCAGGCTGCCATAACAAAACATCATAGACTGGATGGCTTAAATCACAGAGATTTCTTTTCTCACCGTTCTGGAGGTCATAAGACTAAGATTAGGGTGCCAGCTTGGTTGGGTTCTGTTGAGGGCTATCATCCTGGTTTGTAGATGGCTACCGTTTTTCTGTGTCCTCACATGGCAGGTAGATCAGGCTTCCTGATGTCTCTTCTGACAAGAGCATTAATCTCATGGGACCCTCATGATGAGATTTTAAGAAATGATGATAAGAAGAGGTTAATTATCTCTCAAAGTTCCTATCTCTAAATAAAATGAGATTAAAAGTTAGTTAATGCTTCAACATATGATTTTGAAAGGAGGTGACACAATTCAGTTGGTAATGGGGTCTTCCTCAGAAAATAAGATGGGAGTTTTTATTTTCTCCAAGAAACTGCCCATTTAAGAATGATGGGTATTGTATCTTGCACCCTCTATTCTAAACTAGAGAAACTATTTTCTATGTTCATTTTGATATAAGAATAGTCTCCCTTTAACTCTCATCCTTCCTTCTCTTTATCACTCTTCCAACTTTCTACCTAGAACAACCTCTCTCTTCCCTTACACCAAATGGAAAAGACTTGAAATTAATAGTTCTTCTTCTCCTCTCTTCCCTGTGCAAGGTAATGCTGTGAATCTCTCAGAACATTTTCTATTGATCAGCAATTGGTGAAATGGGCCTGCAATTGAAAACACTAAAGGCTACACATCAGGAATCCGAAAACATCTTCAGTAAAAGTCCAGAGAGTAAATAGTATACGTTTGAGGGTCTCTATTATAACTATTCAACTCTTCCCTCACAGTCTGGAAATAGCCATAGAAAACATGTGAACAAATGGACATGGTGGTGATCTGACACAGCTAGAGACTGAAATTAGAACTGTGTATCATTTTCAAATGTCACAAAATATTATTCTTCTTTTGATTTTTTTCTGTCATCTGTTTAAAAATGTAAAAATCACTTTTAGATTGTGCTCTGTAAAAAATACTGGCAGCAAGCCAGACTTGGCCCTCAGACTGCAGTTTACACATTCCTGCCGTAAGATGAGAGAGAGGTGCTTCAGAAAAGTCCTAACTCTCTGGTCACTTTTTCCTGTGTTACTCTTCATTGGCTCCTCCAGAGCCTTTGCTAAAGCTATATCTGAATGCCCCTTGTGGCCCCAGTGTTCTGCTGGAAATACATCTCAGGAAAGAACATAAAGGATAAAGCAAGGGTTGGGTGTGGTGGTGCACATCTGTAATCCCAGCTACATGGGAGGCTGAAGCAGGAGGGTGACAAGCAGGAGGCCAGCCTGGGAAACATAGTGAGACTCTGTCTCAGAATAAAAACAAAAAGGGATGAGGGTGTAGCTCAGTGGTAAAGTGTGTGAGCCCCTAATTTAATCCCCAGAACTTCAAAAGAGAGAAAGAAAAATAATCGAAGAAAAGGAAAAAAAGTGGGGAGCGGTCTAACTGGCAGCAAGGAGGTCAAAAGCGAAAGGTCTCTTAAGAGAGAAAGTCACCTTCAAAGTGCTGGTGATGCTGTAGCTGCATGGAGACCCTCCTTCTGCAGCCATTTTGGGAGATTAGGGTTTGTATTTATTAATGATGATAAGATTTCAGGACTGGGGGTGTAGCTCAGTGGTCAAACACTTGCCCAACATGTATAGAAACCTGATTCAAGCTCCAGCACTACAAACAAACAAATGTCGGGGTTTCTTCCCACCATTGGTCTATTTTTTTTTTTTTTTTTTGGTTTCCTGGTCATCATGGCTAAACTCTTCTCCCTTCAGTCCTCATTCCAAACAAGATGACACCACTTTCTTATCTGTACCAATGAATAATCTGTGATTCACAGAAATGTGAAAATAGCAGAAAGAGCATTGGACTGAATCTAGTGTTAGCTCCTGGCTGTATTTTGGATATGACCTCTGTTGATTCTTTGCTTTTGCTAGACAGCTCTGCATCTCTGTGTTTGTGTGTGTACACACGAGTATGAAGACACAAGTGACTTATTTTTACAGGACACTCTCCAATGCCCAATCCTCATAGCTTTCCAAAGTTTGTAGCACAGAGTTCACACTAGATTTGAAGTAGAACAATCTGGAGTTCAATTCTAATTACTCTCCCATCAAGTTGTACAACACTGAGCAATTCATCTTGACCTCCCATGATTAAATAGGGATAATAATGCTTTCTCTACCATGTTCTGGTGTAGATAAGAAAAGCAAATAAAGCAATGTATATCAGTTTGGAAAATATAAACTATTAAAAGAATTAAGGAAATTGAAATCAATATTACACATATAATTTATTAATTAATCTGACATTTTGGCCTTAAAAACTTGTCATAGGGGCTGGTGTTGTGGCTCAGCGATAGAGTACTCACCTAGCATGGGTGAGGTGCTTGGTTCAATCCTCAGCACCACATGAAAATAATAAATAAATAAAAATAAAGTATTGTGTCTTCCTACAACTAAAAAATATTTTTAAAAAACCTGTCACAGAAAATATCAGTTTCTCTCATAGCTAAGATGTTTATGTCCTTTTGCTCTCAGTTTAAAATATCATTTGAGCATTTAACAATGTAGTATGTTCAATTTTGTATGTTTCTTATAAGGTTAGAAACTCAAAATTTAGTAGGCCTCTAGTAGCCTAATGAATAGTCTGGTTCTGACAAATTTGGAGTAAAAATATTTCTTCCTTTGTTGCTAGCCCCCACTCGATTCAACAGACTAAATTCCTTATCCCGTTTCTTACTCCCAAGGAATTACAATGAGGCAGCATCTTCTCAAAAAGCATTTAATCATGGTACAAGTCATAAGACAGGTTATTAATAAGTGATTATTTCTCATAACAAAGAAGCTTGTTATAATCAGAGCTATTGTTTATGCCTACAAGAAATGATCTGCTTAAAATAAAGTTTGTTACCATTTTTCTCAGTTTGAGCAAGTGTGGTAATTAGGATGCAAAACTAGATGAAGGGACAATAACAGTGCCCAGCGGAGATTACAGACTCTCCACCACGTGGTATGGGGTAGATACCAACCCACACTGTGAACTTTCTTGGTCTCTGATACTGCTATAGACACCGTCACTGTGAAAGGCCTCACTCACAGAGACGTGAAGTTAAAAAATCTAGAACTACCGTGATGGAAGAGATCTTGGCAACAGAAATAACTTGATCAAGAAAAGATGAAATTGAGACTCAGCAGGAAAATGTTTTGCCCAAACTCTCAAGTGAGAGTCAGTGGAGAAACAGCTGGCTCTTGAGGTTTCCTGGCCCCAAGACCAGTACTTTTCTACTCCATGACCTGTCCATAGAGCCGTGGGCACATATCGGTTATCTGTTGGGGGATTAAATTAAACAGTGCAAGTGGTGAACAAAATGTAAACTGGTTGGGCATGGGGAAACCAGAAAGACAAATGAAATGGAAAAGAGGACAGAGGTTTCTTCTTAAGTCTCACCTCCTTCACCGGAAATCATGCCTTTAAATCCATGTCTTCAAGATATAATAATTCTGTGATTTCAGCTAATATTCCAGACATGGAAAGCAACGTTCTCTAGGCCTTTCTAGGTAAATATCCAATATAGAGGACTCACTGCTGCCACCTGAACTACCAGTCGCCAGGCACTTCTGCTGCTTTCAAGAATATTCTTACCCTTTTGTGCTTATGGGGTTAAACAAGGCTAACACCAAGCCCAGACCTAGAAACCTAAGTCTAGGAGTGGAGTGGTCCCTTCATGATGATTTTCTCAGCAAACATTGTCGTTCTTAAGAAAACTTGGATATATTGAACTTCTAAGGAAAGGTCAGTAAGAACTGAGTTTCCCCTTCCTTTAAATAAGATTACAAAGGCCCCCTTTATAAGGGGAAAAAGTACACTTGAGGAAATAAGAACAGGTAAAACTTTATAAAGAAAATTAAAAATTAAGTCAAAATGCCCTATGCCCCAAATAAAAAGATACATATTAAACACATTAGAATGTGTTCATGTGGTTACAGGAATTGGATCCAAGATAATGGGAACAAATGGAAAAAATACAATAGAGTAAAAAACTTAAAATTATTTCTGTGTGGGTGGAGTAGTAACGACAGAAGTAATATTTCATTACAAGAAGCATCAATTTGTTATGTACAGCTTCACTTATCCTGACTACATAAGGGTCCCAGGAATCAAAGTTGTTAGGTCCTTGATGAAAATTTACAATAAATTCTTAAATTCTATGATTGTTAATAAAAGTGTTTGGGGAGGGTTCTCTTCAAGTGGAGAATGCTGTAAGTGACTGCATTCAAGCAGGAAAGCTCAGGCAAATGAGGGGAGCCTTAAATCAAGCCGAGGTTGAAACCCTGAAGAGCGAGAAGACAGAATGCAGCAAGAGAAAACGGGCCAAACAACATGAGAGACACGAGCCTCTTCTGCCAACAACAGTTTTTTTCTTTGTAGGGCGAGCTTATACACTCAGGAAATTCATCAGCAGGTTTAATTTTTAGGTGACTATTTTTAAAAGATAAAATATGGGAAATAGCCATCCCTCTAAAAATATATGGTCCTTGGAATCAAAAAGAAATTGTTGTCATAAAATTTAAAGCTTCATGTAACTTTCCACAAAAGCTTTTATTTGAATGCCACTCCACTTTCCCCCACACTCCATGAATAGCCTATTTTTAGCAGCTTTCCTTTTTGCTCATACATAAGGTATTAGCTCACTCTCCTTCCCGAGGGGCAGAGCAACACAGGGAAAGTCTTCAGTGTTTCCACTTCCTCCTCAGACGTCACCCAAGTTCAGCCAGCACCTCTATTCAAGAAAGCTGTTGCAGAAACCAGGGGTAACCGGCAGAGTGGCAAGCCATTAGGATTGGCTAAATTGTAAACCATTCCTTGGACATAATGACAACTTTCTTCTCAGAGTGACACTAGAAAAAGGCAAACGGGCCCCAAGAAGCTTCTTGACAGTATAAAAATAAAAGTCCGGAATGGTCCCTCTGCACCATGGCTATTTGTTAGAATCACCTGGGGAAAGTTTAAAAAAACAACAACAAAAAAAACTCATGCTCAGGTTCACTCACCTAATTAAATCAGAATTCTGAGGGTGAGGGTTGACCCAGAATTATTAAAATCCTCCTTAGGTAATTGTAATAATGCAGCCAAGGGTGAGAACTATTGTTCTAGAAGATCCAAGGAACAGATAATTAATATAATCTAGTTGCTTATTAAGGGTGGTTTTCTAACAAAACATTTAATTAGTAGCTAATCAAGGCTGCTGAAATGGAGAATTAACCCCAGCCTTTGTCTCACTGCATTGTTTGAGATCCCAGCCTGGCTGCTAATTTATAAAGTGACAATGGCAGAAGGCGGAGGGGAATGGAAGGGAGTAAGTTGTGCTGCAGGTGGGTGGGAAGCATCATTGTTCCTGAGAACAGGGACTGGGCTTTGTTGGCCTTTGACTCCTCCTCCACAAAAAGGAGTGTCTGCACACAGCAGGCTCAAGGCAACCCCACAGTAGGAATGGCTGGGAGGCACTTCTTTTTTTGTCTGAGTTTGTTCCTTGTAGAGGGTATTCTTACTGAAAACCAGCATCTCTTCAGTAAGCACTTCCAGGAGGCTGGTTAAAGGCCTGAGGGCACAGGAGACTATTAATTTGGTGTCCCTTAAAACTATTATTTGCTTTACATGTTAACTGGTCATTGTTTAGAAGAAAGGCCAAAGACTCTGTTGTGGAAGGACAGAAAGCAAACTGGCAAACTGGTTCTCATTCAGAATGTGAGCACTTTGCAAAACCAAAGCCCTACAGTGAACTGATCTACTTCATTCAAAGTAATTGTAGTGATAATCAGTTGTCACTTGAAGTATAACCTCCACTACCCCTAAAAGATTGATCAATATTTCCACTGTCAGTGTTTTTCCTCAAAATAACCATGGAGATAAAAATAATTTGATACAACTTGCATTTCTTTGGTTTCCCAGGGTTATACCCATGCACTGAACAGGTTGGTACCCTGAGGCTAGCATAGCTCTGAACCCAGCTCACTTTCCTGATTAACTGTCCACTTCATAACAGAAACTCAGGCATTTTCTGATCTGATTGGATATCCCAATTCCATTGCCATAGTCCTCTTATTCATCTTCAAGTTTTCCATTCTGAGATATTCCTCAGATTTTTCACACTGATTCAGTACAATTCCCCGATACTCTTTCTTGGAAACCCCATGTATCTATCATGCTCTAATAATATTTCATGATCCACAAATTCAATCCACTATTTGCTACCTGTGAACATTTTATCATGCCAGTTCTTATCTTCAAGCTCTGCTACAAAAATCTAATCTAATGGGTTTGCCTCAAATGTCATCATGTAATAAAACTTTTCCAATTATGATTCTCTCTCCTCTGAACCTCTGTGATATTTGCAATTTTTTATCATGCTATTTTACTCCATGTACGTGAAGGTTTGTGACAGTTGGGATCTTTCTGTCACAAGTACCATAAAACACACTCACATTTGCTAAAATAACAAAAGTTTCAATGGAGAAGCTGAGAAGTAGGACGGACTTTCAGACATGGTTAAAGCAGAGCTTGAGTTCCAAATGTCTGTGATTTTTCAATTCTTTTCCCTGTTCTTTCCACATCTGGGCTTCATTCTGAGAGCTGGCTTCCTTTGTAATAGTAAGTTGGCTTTCTGAGGAAACCATAACTTCCTTCCTCACATGTGGCAGATACAGGATATAAGATCCCATAATAATTGGAAAAAAAATATATTTTTTTCCTGCTAACTGATCACATTTCCCAAGAATCCCTTTAACTAAGGAAGCATCATGCAGTGAAAGGCTTTGACCTGAACTGATCACTGTAGCAGCGACAAAAGCTTTAAAGCAGTGGTCAGAGGGTCACAGTGGTCACTATGACCCCAAACTATGGCACAGAGAACAAATCTGGCCCACAACCTATTTTTGTCAATAAAGTTTTATGAAACACATTTTTTCCCCATTTTTTTAGGTTTTCCCTCTAGCTACCACAATAACAAGGTGAGTAGTTGTGACAGTGCGTAACTCCACAAAGCCTAAAGTATTTACACACTGGCCCTTGATAGAAAAAGTCCGTGGACCCCTCAGGCAAACCAACTTAAGCTTTTTTTGAAATTGGTCTTAAGGAAGCCCCAAAGCATTAACTGCTACCTATTGAAAGAGGCGTGAGGAAAACCTATATCTTACTAAGAAAGGAGAGGAACTTTTAGGGCACTGACCAAACTGTATTTATTTGTATACTTTGCACCATGCTTTGAACTAAATTCAACTCAAAAATTTGATGTAGAATTATTGAGTTGAATTGTTGTATTCACTTCTGTTAACTTCCTCTTCCCTTTCTCCTAGGAATGAGGATATGGAAGACTCTTGAAACCCTCTTGGATGTAAAGTGACAATGCTCCAGCTTGCTTTCCCCATTATTATGCTGTAGGCAATTATGGGATGTGATGTTAGATTTATAATCACCATCTCTGTTTATGTGCCCGAGTCAACCATAAACCCTAAAAATGCTGCAGGATATCCACAAAGGAAGAAGAGTAAATATATTTTAAAAGAAAAATAAGATGGATGCTACTATAATTACGTTCAGTAAAATTTCCTCATTTCTCATAGAAAGTTTACAAATATGGGTCAATTTTGCAATTAAAGCCTTCCTTCACACAATCATATAGTAAATCTATATAGTAAACTATTTGTAGAATAACCAAGATATTCCTGCAGATTTTAGTTTGGAAGATTTCTTAGGTTGCTGAATGATATAATTGTCACTGTTCAAAATGAGAATAAAGCAAAAAGGGTATGTAAGGGTTTAATATTCACAGTTCTCTCATGAAGAAATCATATATCTGACTGGGATATTATGAATACAAATGAGATTCATGTTTTTAAGTTATTTTACTTATCAAAATGCCAATTATTTCATGAAGTCACATTGTCAAATGTCATTCCAATTGGTTATTGGCAGGTATATTTTAGCCTACTGATTTATCCCTCTCACATGATGTTGGTTTTGGAAAAAAAAGTGTGGGGGGACAGGATAAGAACTGAGAATGGAGAGCAGCAGAAACTGAGTATTAATTACAGTATGAATTACAACAGTATAAAAATGCTTATGTTATCCTAACTCCCAAAATATGCAATGCTGTTTGAATATGAAGCTGAAAATGTAAATTAAAAATGCCCTAATGTTTTCAACATTAACCGCATAATTTTATGCTGAAAGCACAATTTGAATAGATGAAAATTTGATGCCATGACTTACTCTGAGTTCAGAATCAAGCAATTTCTAAGGATTAAAACACTAGGAGATTCAAAGCTGTGCAATTCTGTTTGACATTTGGATTGTCATTTACTATTCAGTTCCCTGCTTCATCATTCTAAGGAAACAAGTACTTTCCAACTGCAAATTGGAGAAGACTGCTCCCCCGCCTCAACTGCACACCACAAAGGGAAATGTCCTGCCTCAGAGCACCTAATTTCTCGTCTTCCTGTTTGCATTATGCATTGCCCACAACGGATTTCAAAACAACCTTGAAGTGTTGTGATATTAGAATCTCATTACCTGATATTTACCACTGATTTCCTTCCATCTAAAATATAATTTTATGTCCTTAATTTCTCAGCATAAACAAACCACTTTCAATACCCATGTCTTCGTGCACACTGTGGAATTGGATATAACTCAGATTCCGTTGTTCTGATTCACTGCGGCTCTTTAGAGAAGCCATCAGAGAGAGGAGAATTCTGTTTCTTCCTGAAAACTGTAACCCCCTATTGCCTGAGGGCTGTCTCATTTGTCTGATTTGGGAAAGATATGCAGTCTGTAGTATTATAGACTATATTGAAATATAGAAACTTTTACTTTAGTTTACACATTCCATTTCCTCAAAAGCCTTTCAAAACTTTCATCACCCAGTAATTTTCGTCATCCCCCTCTATATTCATCAGTTACTTCTGAGTTTCCACACACCTTCCATCCTGCTTTTCACTCTTTGTTACTGAGACTAGGAGTTCTAGAAGGCAGAACCAGGGCTGTTGCAACTATTTTACAAAAGATCAAAGGTTAGGATAGAAGTCACATCACTTTTTCTTCCTCACTTGCTCTCTGATCCTTTCTACCCACCCCGAGCCTGCATGATCATAGTCATTCATGAACTATGTTGAAAGTTCCTTTCATGTGAACTCCATTGACTCCCCTCCTCTACTCTCCTAGATCTATATGTTATTTTATCCTCATAATGAATAAATGTGTAGTATTGTATTCTACAATTTAGATGTGAACTTGATACAATGTTCTTTATCTACAAATAAGAAATTATGGATTATGTATATTTCTTAATAATCTTCTCAGATGAATTATTGTGAAACAAGGGCTGTGGGTCCATTGCTATTTAATACCTCACCTATAGAAACCAGGAAAAGAATGATGGCCAGGGGCCTTCTTATTCGAAGACCCACTGAGGCATAGGTGACAGTTTTGACTCCATGTGTATGTGCTCGCGTGTGTGAATGTGGATGCCTGCCTGTGTGTCAGAGAGGGCACATCCTACTGGCTCTAAGTAACAAAGTCAGGAGAGGTAAACCAAAGAAAATGTTAGAGTTTGGATATGAAGTGTTGCCCTGAAGACTCATGTGTGCAAGTGATGTTCAGAGGTGGGGTTTTTATAAAATGATTGGATCATGAGACCTCTAACCTCATTGGTGGGTTAATCCATGTGTCGGATTAATAATTGGAATGGATTGTTGGCAGGTGGTGAAGACTGAGGGGAATATGAACTAGTTGGAGGAAGCAGGTCATTGAGCACATTTCCTAGAAGAATATTTGTTATGTCCAGCTCTTTTCTCTCTGCTCCCTGGCTGCCGTGAGTTGAGGAGTTTTCTTCTACCATGTTCTCCTTCCATTATGTTCTGCCTCACCTCAGGCCCAAAGCAATGGAGCCAGTATGCCATGGATTGAGACCTCTGAAACCATGAGCCAAAATAAATCTTTCCTCCTTTAAGTTGTTTTTCTTAGGGATTTGTCACAGCAACAAAAAGCTGATGAACACAGAAAATGTCAATAAAGGATGTATCAATAAAGTATTGAGAGAAGATGTATAACATTTAGTGCTACAGATACATTATATGAGTGTTGAATGAACGAGTCAACTACACAGAGAAGAATTTATTGCTAACTGTTAAAGTTAACAGAAATCTCAAAAGGTAAAGAGTGAAGTCTGACTTCTTAAAATTTGGAAGTCTGGTTTGAAGCAAGTTTTTCAATATGGGTACTTGAATGGGATTGAGGAAATAACATCGGTGTAATAGTTTAGGATTAGTAGAAACAGAGAGGTGAGAGTTTTGAAGTGAAAGGTTCAAAGAGTGCTAGAGGATAAGTATTCTGCCAATACTTCCAACTAAAGAGTTAAGTACAAATTCCTGGATAGATGATAAAGTTATTTGTAATTTTTACCTCCCTTGGTGAGATGATTGTGGGAATAGTTAAATCATGTAGGTAGAGACAGTCAAAATACCAAATCCTACATTTACAATCTGTATGAACTGGCAAATCATTTACTCTCTCTCTGTCCCATTTTCTGCATCTATAAAGTAGGAAGTACCTTGCAGTTTGCTTGTGAGGACTAAATGAGATTTTGTTAAATTCCAGGCATATTACCTAACATAAAACAGATATTCAACAAATACCAATTTTCCTTTCCTCTTTTCTAATTTCTGAATTCTGACTCCAAGGATTCAGCCAGCCTTTAAATCTAACCTAAGAGTTTCTTGCCTCCCGGGGTTGCTGTAAATAATGACAAATAGTGACACCATGCTTCCAACTGTTCTTTTGCTGGGTGTTATGGGAAATAGTGCATGAGATCATTTTCATTTTGAACTTTTAATTTTAATAACCTTAGAGGAATTAGATGTGAAAAACTTGTGCAAGTTTCAGATAGCTCAGGAAATATGTGTCATAGTTATTCTCAGATTTATTGAAACACTCAGGCCAAGCCTCTCTTTTATTCAGCCTGGCCAATTCCTTTTTTAGAGGTATCCCAAGGTGGTTGAATAATATTTTTTTTAAAAAGTGATTGATCATGACTCAACGTGTCACCTGTAGCAGGGAAATGTGCATGTCAACTGAAAGGCTGAATATACATAAAGACAATGAGCTGACCATTTAAGACAACAGAATTCTGACCCACCAACCCAAGCAACCACCAAAACCTCTGCCAACCAAAACCTCTCCAGACACATGCAGCAACTTTGCACAACAAGATCAGCACTCAGTCAATGACTGACAGCTTTCCTAATTGTTAATCCAACCCCAACTTGGAATAACTCACAAAAATTCAAATATGTTCCTCAAACTAATTATATAAGATAACACACTTCTAATAAGCCCACCTCCAGCTTCCCTATGATAGCACCCAATCAGAGCATAACTACAGTCTTTGTCTTTCTTCCTCTTTTCTTACTATAATTCTTTCCCATCTCCTTCTATAGTAAGCTGTGAATAAGTAGCATCTACTTGCTTTCACTTATGTGGTCTACATAACATCCCTGTTAATGTCCAGAAATCCACGTTCTGAGCTTATCACTGCAGTGAGAACACCTGGTCTCTTCTTTTCTTCTTGTTTTCATTGAATTCACTGCAGTCAAAGGAGTAAGGCACACTTTACCCGCACTGGATCTTGACAGAAGCCAGGGATTAACATGCAAAATTTTCCCATCACTTCAGTCAGCAAAATTTGCACTGAGGATCCATTGATGGATCTCCTTGAGCTCAAAAATGTATATCCAATTAGAACTCAGGCACCAGAACACAAGTGGCAAAGAAATTTAACTGAATAAACAGAACAATTGACCTTTTGCTTACTGAACATGAACATGTCCACAGCCAACTGACTACTAAGGACCAGCCTAGACTGTCTGATTCCGTTCACCTAAACAAAGAACATGGTTTGTTTTCCAAAGAATAAGTTCACAGAGAAATCCAATGTCAGGTTCGTAGAAATGTGAAACATGTTAAGTCAAATCAATGTATGAATTAAGTTAGCACCTCCAAACTACTAGAGTCCCAGAGTACTAGCTGGAGCAGGGGATCTGTATGATATTTTACTGCTACCATGGCTCTTACTACATTGTTCTGAAATCATCAGATACTTTCAGTATCCCTGTGATGTTAAGAAACATTCCATTCTTGTTTTTGTATCCAAAATCTTAATACATGATTCAGCACATTATAGATAGACAATAAATGTTTGTGGAATAAACATTGAAGTTTCATGAGAAAGTAAAGAGTTTCAAATCATATAGCTGAATTTGCTCTTAATAGCTGTGGAAATTAGATCAGTAAACCTTCCCCGGGGCCGTTACACAATGAAGGATTTGCCTATGACAGTGCTTTTCAACGGTTTTCGCATCATTCTGTTCCCCTAAGTAGCCTTTTTAGGCTTTATTTAAGTCACTCCCTTATGAAATCCTACCACACATAGAGTGTATGTGGTCTTCTTTAAGGTTTGTACATATGTGTTTTATCATAAAAAGAGGAAGATTTTCTATTACCCAAGAACCAATTATCCCTCTCACTGAGAATGTATGCACTACACGGCTGAAGTTCATCCCAGCTACAAAATAATTTGATTTATCAATTTTAAAAATTACCAAAAATGGTAATTTAGTCTTCAGGGGGATGGGAGACTGAGTGAAGACTGTAAGTGATGATTGACAGGGAAAAGTATAAAATCAGGGCAAAGATGAAACTCATTCTGATTACATATAATCAGGCTCCTTCCATTCTAAACAGGGCATTGCCTTTGACCAAGGATCAGGGTACAGGTAGAAATCTTTTCATGGTATTACTTTCTGTTTGAGGGTGTATTTTCTCAGTGTCCCCTATACCTCACTCAGAAATTATGTTTATTAAAGGAGAAGATGCCACAGATGAATCAAGACCTGGAGTAAGCATACCAAAATGTGAACTCCTCAGCAGGGACACTACCATCATATCTTCAACCTGAACATTCTACTTTTCCCCTAAGTATTTGGATTCATCATCAGAGATGTTTTGGCTTAAAATCAAGGAGCAAACATATTTTTGATAGTGGTGTTAATTAATAATCTGTGCCTGAATTTATATTGCATTACAATTGAATAAGGATTAAAATGATGATTTCTCTCTCTCAGCAGCCCAACTTGTCACTCTGAAATTATCTAGCCTCATTTTTATATTTTATGTAATAATATGACTCTCCATGATTCATTATTCTCTCCTCTTTCTCTCTATCTCTATCTCCCTTTCCCTTGAGTCCTCAAAATTCTAAAGAACTCTTTCTTTCTTCCTCAAAATTCTTCAGTATGATTGATGGACAAATGTAGTCCATAACAAATCCAAGCTATATCATAATAGGTCATGATGAAACATTAGAGTGATACTGACTTCAAAAATATTTCCATGGTAACTAGTAAAATTTGATTTTGAAAGCAATGAGATAAAATAACTGTTTCTCAACACACAAAGGAAAAAATATCAGTCGAGGATATGAAATAGTTTTGCTTAGTAAACTGATTAACAAAGCTCTCTGGAAGGAGCATCACTCATTGGTGACATTCTCTTTCATTTGCTTGCCTTTGAAATGAATAAGCAGCTGGACAAAGAAAACAAACTGTCCGAGCCAGAGATGAGTAATAGTGTGTGGTGCTATGTTGCCAATGACTGGGCTTTGAATCACTTTCAGTAGGGGTTTAATATTAAAAAGGACCTAAAACAGAAATGTTAAAACCCAGGTTTCATCCATCTTTGTTAAACCTAGTCCACAGTTATCACTGTTCTCTGTTGCACATAATTTTAAAATCTCTGCTGTCCTCTTGCTAGACTTCCCTAGATATACCAAGTCAAACTAATTGCCAGAAATGTTTATCATCTCCTCATTTCCCACTCAATCAAGATGGGCTTTCCACAAATTTTATGGTGTTTCTTTTCTTTTCTTTTCTGGTTTGTTTTAATGTTCAGATTTTCAGATTTGACTAGATAAATCATTAGACTATGCTTGTCCTTAAAAGATATATGTGCTATTGCATATTTGATGATATTGTTTTGAAGTTAGAACCACCCTGTTTGAAAACAGCAGTTTCCATAGGAACAGGTTTCCCAAACTAGATCTTACAAGAAGAAGTATGTCATAAATAATTGGCAATGCCCTGAGGGAGCTGTTAAACACCCAAAGAAAGGCAAGAAAAGAAAAAGAAAAGCGATCCCAGAGAACAACCTCACAGTGACATTCCACAGAGAAAAAGCACACGTGTCTAAATACCCCAGATTCCAATGAAGGTAATAAATTAGGCTTTTGGATTCCAAATCAATACCTGAAATGGAGTGCTGAGTTAATTCTAGCACAGAGTTAAAAGAGAAGTGGTCATAAATAAAAGACCAGAATCACATTCAGTATTAATAACTCTCCTACCCTGGAGTGAATTAATGGCACTCAGTTCCCTATTACATAAATGTAATAACATAACTTAAAAAAAGAGCATATATTATCATTCAAAGAATTATTCTTAAATTCAAAGATTTTTCTGCAGGGAAAGTTGCTGAGCTGAAAGGAACTTGCCTTTTGAATGTGGAATCCACCTAGTGGCATGGTAGAGGTGTAGGAAGCCACCATTTGCACTCTTGCTCTAGACTCTGTCTTTTTATACATAAAGGCACTGACTTTTAGCTGATCTATCTTGTCTTCTCATTTTCTCTCCAAACCTGCTCCTTCCACTTTAACCTCTAGCTCAAGCTCTAGCTTTAGTCCCACTTTAGTTTCTGCCTGAGCTGGGAAAGTTGTCCCTTGGGATTTAGACCTAGTTGGAAAAGAACATAAAAGTGACTTATAGCCTAACTGTGGGAAGCCTGTGAAGTTAAAAACACATATTGGAGGCATGGTACAAAGATAGAAAAGATAAAGCTATTTTCAGACACATAAATTTAGGAGGTCACACCAACAGACTCTCTTGACATGGACCTGCCCTGCCTTTTGACTGACAGAGGAATCAGACCCTGACTCTGCATCCCCAGTCCTTTTACTGGCTCCATGCATCTTTCCAGGAGCAGGCTGTTCCCACAAAGAAACCCTTTCCTAATTCCCATTACCATAGTTATGACAGGCTAGTTTCTTCCCCAGATATACCATATGCCAGGAGAATACAAGAAAACAATACAACAAGCAAAATAGTTTGTCTCAAATAAAGAGAGATCAACTATCTACAGACAAGTTTCCAAAGTCTCTGATCATAAAAAGAATACTTTCTAATTCCAAAGGTGTCAGAGGATATTGTCTGGATCTAGCTTTTCCTCTCTGCTATCTTCATTTGGTGGATGTGGTTTATACAAGAATTAAGATGCAAAATAAATTTATGAATTTTATTCAAAGGAGAATTTTTCCTGAACTGCATAGAAAGGATCATTAAGCCCAAAGGTTTGAGGAATATTAGGATAATTTGTTTTCACTTTGGAGCTAGAGAAAGGATAGGAAAAATAGTCCTCTGAAAATACATTTCTTGAGTACCAAAAGGGAAAAGGAGGAGTAGGGAAGGAGAAAGAGACATGACAAAATTTTGTAGTGTCTTGTACAAAGACAACTTCCTTAGTTCTCCACAATCCCAGAATATACAATGGATGAGGATGCTGTTGAAGTCCAGAGGCTTGGCCAGTGCAGTGCATGTGGCTGAGAATTCCCTGGCTCAAATAAGTAATCAGATAAAATATACTGTACTCTCAGAAGAGAAGAAACCAGCAAAAAGATACTACTTTTCAAGAAAAGATTTGAAAATATCAAATTTTAATATTAGCCTTAATAATAGTCTTTAACTGTACACAGTGTTCATATATTTCATCTGTTTCCTTTGCCGATTTCTTCAGCTTCTTGTAGACCTCTCTCTGCAGATGAACTACAGTTCATTGCCTGTGATGAATAATTTTATGTGTCAACAAACCATATTGAACATTATCACTATGTGTATCTGTGAAGGTGTGACCATAACATTTGAATTGGTAGACTAAGTTAAGCCAACTGCTCTCCCCACTGTGGGTGAGCATCCAATCCATCCATTGAAGACCTGAAGAAACAATGAAGGAAGGAGGGATTCAATCTTTCTGCCTCACAACTTGAGCTGGACATCAGTCTTCTCTTGCCCTCAGACTGGGACTTAGACCATCAGCTTTCCTGGGTCTCGAGTTAACAGAAGGCAGATCACAGGACTTCTCAATCTCTGTAACTACATGAGCCAATTCGCTATTTTATATATATATATATATTTTAAATGTATATTTTATTTATATACACACTACAGAACACATATATACATACAGTTTTTCTCTGTAGAACCCTTAATAATATCTTTGTCCCCTTTTCCCTATGTTCCTCCTTAGAAAATATCATCCAGTTCAATAGTTTTAAATGACATCTATACACTGAAAACTCACACATTCAACATCTATTTCACATTTCTCCCTAGAGTCTAGACTTGCACTTAAGTGCCTACACAATACATTTACCTGTATGTCTCATAAACTTTTCAAACATATTATGCTTTAAAATTATTTTGATTTCTTCTATAAACCGGGCTCTTCTCATCCTTTACATATCAGTAAAAGGCAAAAACATTCAGCTAGATTCTCAGAATGAGAATGAGATATTATCATTGACTCATTTCTTTCTCAATCCATCAAGAAATCCTGCTGGCTCCTGCTTTCAAGTTATTCCCCGGGTTCAACTGCTTTGTTTTACTTTCGCCCTTGCTACCTGCAGGAGATGCTGCCTAGTGAGCCCTGATGAATCATGGTTCCCTCAATCCATGATCCTTTGCAATGTGACTTCTGGCTCCTTCCTTTGACAAGCAGAATCTATTTCCCTATGCCTTGAGAGTTATAACTTGCTTTGGTCCAGACTGAGCACAATACTTCTTTTGTGGAAAAGCACCTGTAATATTCTTTGTGCTGTGAGCCAACCAGTTGCTGCTATCATGAAACAATATTTTAACTTGAAAGCAAATCTGACAAACATGGTTATTCAGACTTGGGCATTTGGCAGGATATTTTCCAAAAAATAAACAAAGGGTTTGTCACTACAAGGATGAAAACTGACAACACTTGATGCCATGATAAAATTTGAGTTTACAAGCAAAATTTAGAATTCTGGAAAACTTGCATTTACCACTGTGAGGTATACCACTTTCTGATACTTAAAAACTCTACTGATGACAACAGTGAGATATTAATAAATATAATTTTTAAATGTTATATAACAACATGCATCAATGTTTGGATAATATGTGTAGCTCAAGGAACAAATGTTTTCCAAAAGATCAATACATGATATTATAAAATCATATTCAAAGTGCAAGATAGTCCAATGGATTTTAGCATAAAAGAACATAAGGTGTCCACTAATATGGTTTCATATTTCCCATTGCAACTACCCCTTAAGCAATTCAGTTGTAGTTTTAGTGTCATATCAAAAAACATCGACAACTATCTTAAAAAGCTAATAAAATATATCTCCTTTCCAAATAGATGTCTAAGAGAGGCTGCATTTTCTTCAAATACTTCAACCCACATAACTTATCACAACTAATTGAATTTAGAAGCAGAGGTAAAAATACGTTTTCTAAGAAGAAAGAAGATTTGCAACAATTTAAAACAATCCCTCTGTTTAATTTGAGAAAATATAGCTTATTTTTTATAAATCATGTTATTTATACTAACATTTAATAGGGTTATTAACTTCCCATATGATTGGTATTGATTGATATAGCTCACATATATGGTGTTCTTTGGCATCATCAATACGTTTAAGAAGATAAAAGAATCCAGAAACCAAGCATCTTAAAAATTTCTAATCTAAAGAATCCAGATCTAGACTTCCAGAGGATGAGAAGCCAGTAGCCTCCACCACCATCCACACACATGACATGAGGATCAGGACCATTTGCCTCTGTTGTATTGAGGACTGCCTGGAAATACATAAGTGACAGGAACAACTGGCCCCCTGAACCTGGGCTCTGCCTTGGATGTGCTTTTTTCCAAAATAGAGCCAACTCACTCCCTCACTTCTTTCTGGTGACTGTTCAGATGTCACTTGATCTAAGGTGCTTTCTCTGCTCACCTGTGTGAAACAGCATATAGAATCTCCCATTCTTGATCATGTTACTCTGATTTCATTTTTCTCTTTTAGATTATATTTTAGTTCTTAAGATGAAAGTATCCAATGTACAAAAAATAGTGTAACTAAACTTGTATATACTTATCACCTAAGAACTCTGGAGTATGTTCTAAGTTATTAACATGGATATTAATTGATATAATTCTGAATGAATTTTATTCTTTAAAAAATCTAGACATCATAATATTTTATTCCTGTATTCCTTTGGATTTTGTCTTATTTCACTATATGATTGTCATTGTATTTAAGATAATTAACCATTCCTTC
>PVHX01017786.1:6456-39239 GCA_004024805.1 Geosciurus inauris | reverse complement strand
GCAGGGGCCACTCCTTCCCTGCCCATGCCTGGCAGTGGCAAAAGCTGCTAGATGACTGGGGGCTCAAGCCAGTCCTGGGCACAGCCTGATCTCAGGTGCCCTGCCCAGTGCAGCCAGGGCCCTCAGTCAGGGCTTTGGACAGAATGAGGGAGGGGGAGCAGAAGGCCCTCAGTGGCAGGGGGCTGATTCTGACACGGGGTCCTCTCCTCTATTGAGTTCCTGGGAAGAGGTGGAGCTCAGGAGCCAGGCCCTGGTTCTGTGCTGTCTGCCCCAAGGTGGCCCATGGTCTTGGGCTGGCCTCTGCCTCTCGGGCCCTCCCCCTCCCCATCTGCCCTGGACAGGCTGCATTTGCAGCATTCTGACAATTGGGTAATGCCTAGCCAGCCCAGGGTGGCACAGGGGGGTGACCAGCCCTTCCTCTGATGTCTCCAGGCCGGGGCACAGTTCAGTGCTGTGGAGCCTAGCGCTGCTGATGGCTGGGCCAGTGCCTGTCCTGGGCGCTCCACCCGGCAGGATGGTGTCAGCCTCTGCACCAGTGCCTGGAATTCCCCCAGTGAAGCCCCAAACCCCAACTGGTCGCCAGAAACTGGGCCCACAGAGGACAGAGGGGTGGGGCCTGCCCTCCACATCCTGAGCTGCTCCTGGTGCTGTGCAGGGTTGAATTCACTCACTGTCCACCCACCCCGACCCACCCAGAGAAGCTGAGGTATCCGGGGAGTTTGGCCAAGTCCAGGCACAGCCAGGTAGACAGTGGCCACACATCAGGCTGGGAGGGGCTCAGGAACGGGTCAGTAGCGGGCCAGCCCTGCCAGGCCATGCTAGGCTGGGCTCTGCCACAGGGCTACAGCCCGGGTCCATATACTTATTTCTTGCTACCCTTCACTCTCTGTGTCTCTGTCTCTCTCTTTGTTTCTGTCTCTCCTTCTGTCATCTGTCTGTCCCCTATTGCCGGTCTCTGCCAAGAAGAGGGACCAGGACCCGTCCTTCTGAGCTCCAGGATAAGCCCAGCTGGCCTCTGGCAAGGTTGAGCTGCTTCACCCAGCTGAGGCCCAGGCTCCCTGTGGAGGCAGCGGAGGACACAGGGCCTGGCGGGACTCTGAGGCTCCCCTGCTTGCTCTGGGGATGCTGCTGTGCCTGCTTAGGGACCCCTGTGGCCACAGGCCCTGGCAGACCCTAAGCCCCTGACCAACACAAAGCCAGACCTGCAGCTGGGGTGCACCATGGCCATCGAGGAACTGACCCTGTCCCTGCTCCTGGCCACAAAGCTGTCACCAGAGCCGGGCGCGGTGGCGCACGCCTGTAATCCCAGCACTTTGGGAGGCTGAGACAAGAGGATCGCGAGTTCAAAGCCAGCCTCAGCAGCTGCGAGTTGCTAAGCAACTCAGTGAGACCCTGTCTCTACATAAAACACAAAATAGGGCTGGGGATGTGGCTCAGTGGTTGAGTGCCCCTGAGTTCAATCTCCGGTACCAAAAAAACCCCCCCAAAAACAAAACTGTCACCTAGTCTGTTCCGCCCAGTCTAGATGGGCAAGGTCAACATTGGTTTCTGGACTGTGCAGCAATAGGGGACAGTGTGGGACACAGAAGCCCTCCCTGCATCAATCACCCTGTAAGGGGTGGGACCCAGCCTTGGCCATACCCTCGGAGCCTCCAGCCTCTCCACTCATCACTCTGTCTCTGTCTCTGTCTCTCTCTGTCTCTCTGTCTCTCTCTCTCTCTCTCTCTCTCAGATTGAACTCAGAGGCATTCTACCTTTGAGCCACATCCCCAATCCTCAGCACTTTCTATTTTTTATTTTGAGACTGGGTCTCTCTAAATTGCTTAGGCCCTCTCTAAGTTACGGAGGCTGGCCTCAAACTTGTTTTTTTGTTTGTTTGTTTGTTCTTGTTTTTGTTTTTTTGTTTGATACAGGGGATTGAACTCAGGGGCACTTGACCAGTGAGCCACATCCCCAGCCCTATTTTGTGTTTTATTTAGAGACAAAGTCTCACTGAGTTGCTTAGCACCTCACTTTTGCTGAGGCTGGCTTCGAACTCGTGATCCTCCTGCCTCGGCCTCCTGAGCCGCTGGGATTACAGTCCTGCGCCACTGTACCCAGCTCCCCAATTTTTAAAAAAGATTAAAATCCAGGAGACTGAGATTTGGGAAAGAGGCTGCAGAAAAGAGACAGAGTTAGACCCAGGCATAGGGAGGGTCCCTGACAAAGGGTCTATCTCGTAGGTCCCTACTATAAAACCCCATTGATGGAGAAGGGACAACAGAATCCCCACAGGTCTGGAACTCTGACCACAACAGCATGTGCCCATCATTTGCTGGGACAGCCTCAGGAGCTCCCTGACCAGGGATGCAGAGGACAGGTGGAGATGACCAGGTGGATTCCACTGTAAGATCATGCTTTTGGCCCTGAGTGTGGCTTGGGGAGTCTGAACCCGCTCTCCTTCTTCTGTAACAGATAACAGAGCTGAGGAAGACACCTCGTGCTGCACGGTGGGCTCCAGAAGGCGGACCCCCTCCAGGCGGGCCCTGCATGAAGGCATCCCTGGCATTTATTTATTTATTTATTTATTTTTTATTTTTTTTATTTTTATTTTTTGGCACCGGGGATTGAACTCAGGGGCACTCGGCCCCTGAGCCACATCCCCAGCCCTATTTTGTGTTTTATGTAGAGACAGGGTCTCACTGAGTTGCTTAGCACCTCACCATTGCTGAGGCTGGCTTTGAACTTGTGGTCCTCTTGCCTCAGCCTCCCAAAGTGCTGGAATCACAGGTGTGAGCCACCACGCCCAGTCCAGGCATTTATAACAAGGGCTCTGCTCACACACCTGCCCTCACATCCATTAAGTATGGATTTCCCGGGATTGACGGATGGTTAAAACTGACACACAGAGACGGATCCTTTCATGTTTCTGCATAAAAGATACAGAAATGGGGGGGGGCAAGAATGCCCTAGAAGAGGAGATAAACGGTATCTTCACATCCCTGGGCAGTGACATGCGCCCACATTTTCTCCCAGCTTGGTGACTGTGGAGAGCAGGAGGTGCAGGAGGCTCCCGGGAGGTCTGGCTCACCTGCTGTCAGGGCCAGTGGGATAGCACTGTTCAGCCAGCAGCCAATAGCAACGGATAGCACAGCGACCGGTCACCTCGACAGCCTCCTGGGCTCCAGGCCTGCGCCTTCCCTGCTCATCTCTAATCGGAGGTGGATTTGGGGGGCAGGGAGTGCAGGAATCTTCTTAAGCCAGGCACCGGCTCAGGAGGGTTAGGCTGCTAATCCACAGATCCACTTAGCCCCCCTGCTCGGGGGCTCCTTGCGCCCAGCGCACACCCAGCACCTCACCCGGCCTCCTCCTGCGGGACAGCGACAGCCACAGCTTGGGGGGCACCTACTGTGTGCTGAGCTCCTACCTCCAGCTGATGCCTACAGCATGCTCCCCCGTACTTCCTGGCCCATCTGGGGTCTCCTTCCAACAGCCCTCTGTGGTGTGCTGTGTTCCACTTCACAGAGGGGAAAACTGAGGTCTGAAGAAAAGGGCATCTTGAGCAGGGCCTCACAGCTCGTGTCTTGTGTGCTCCAATCTGGGCGTCCAAGATTTTATGGTACCAGGGATTGAACCCCAAGGGTGCTTAACCACAGAGCCACATCCCCAGCCCTTTTGTGTGAATTTTATTTAGAGACAGGGTCTTGCTGAGTTGCTTAGGGCCTTGCTAAGTTGCTGAGGCTGGCTTTGACCTTGGGATCCTCCTACCTCAGCCTCCTGAGCTGCTGGGATTACAGGCATGTGCCACCACACCTGGCCATTTCTTTTTTCCTTTTGTAGAAAATATTTATTTGTTTGTTTTTTTGTTTTAATTTTCCAGTACTGGAGGTTGAACTGAGACCCTGCACATGCTAGGCAAGTGCTCTACCACCAGAAAATAATTATTTAAATAGAAGTGTTACTATAACTTTCTTTCCTCACTTCAGTAACGATCTCGTGAGTACACCTCCGGGACCACTGTACTGGGATTGGTGTGGTGACTGTCTTTCCATCTAGACTGTGATTTCTTTTCCTTTTCCTTCTTTTTTCAGTACAAGAGACTGAACCCAGGGGTGCTCTACCACTGAACTATATCCCTAACCCTTTTTATTTTTTTGTTTTGAGACAGGATCTCATTAAATTGCTAAGGCTGACCTTGAATATATGCTTCTCCTGCCTCAGCCGACTGAGTAGCTGGGATTATAGGCATGGCCCTATAATCTGATTGCCTGGTGCTATCCTAAACTGTCCTTAAAAATACTACTGAGCTGCTGTCTCAATCCTGACCTGAAGCCTATATACTATTGCATTTTTTTCCTATTACACTAAATTCCTTTTATTGTTAAGCTGTTTTGAGTTAGTTTTTTTTTTGTTGGTTGATTGGTTGGTTGTTTTTTGGTTTTGGCATCAAGGATTGAACCCAAATGCGCTTTACCACTGAGCCACATCCCCAGTCCTTTTTTTTTGGTGCTGGAGATTGAACTCAGGGGCACTCAACCACTGAGCCACATCCCCAGCCCTATTTTGTGTTTTATGTAGAGACAGGGTCTCACTGAGTTGCTTAGCGCCTCACCATTGCTGAGGCTGGCTTTGAACTCGCGATTCTTCTGTCTCAGCCTCCCTAAGTGCTGGGATTACAGGCTTGAGCCACCAGGCCTGGCTCCCAGTCCTTTTTAATCTTTTATTTAGAGACAAGGTCTCACTAACTTGCCAAGGCTGGCTTTGAACTTGTGATCCTCCTGCCTCAGCCTCCTGAGCCGCTGGGATTACAGGCATGCTCCACCATGCCTGGCCTTGAGCTAGTTTTTCTATATTTGCTACCAAACATATCCTGATACAGGAGGCAGAGCAGGTTCCTGCAGATTCAACGTAGTAAGGAGGCCACCTCAGAAGCCAGACAGAACAGTTTCCAGATGGCAATAAGCCAGGGAATGACTTTCCAGTGTCAGGGAGGATCAAGCTATTATTTTAAAAAGTAACAGAAGGTCTGAGAAATGCAGTGTTTGAATCACACTCCCCTGGGTAGGGAGTGGTCAGTGGGAGGAGGTGGCTGTCTCGGGGTCAGGGACAGCCTAGCTGGCTAGGTCTCCAGGCCGCGTCCTGGAGGAATGCCATCCCAGACTCTCTGCCTGGCCAGCCCCTGGCAGACCCAGCCTGCAGGGAAGAAGGGCTCCCACCCGCTGGAGCCTCTCCAGCCCACTCCCTGTGCGTGCTGCCAGCTCTGGCCAGGGAGCTGCGCTGGAAAATTGCCCAAACGTTAAAAGAGATTTCTTTCCAACAGACGACATCACTCCAGCAGATTCGAGGCTTATCTTCCTCTTCCAGAGCAAGCGTCATTCATTTCACTTCCTAAAATTAAACACACACACACACACACACACACACACACACACCCCTAAACCACAAACTGAAAAACAGGTGGGGCCGGTTCAGGATTTGGCTGGAGTTTGTCTGGGAACTGATAAGAAGCAGCCAGTTGCCTGGGCAACCTGGCAGGGAGAAGTGCCCACTGCTTCTGGGGTGCCCCTGCTGCTCCCCAAAAACAGCTCCACAAGGCTGTTCTTCTAGAGGGGCTTCTTCCACAAGTACCGGCGGGCCCAGAGCAGCTGGCCTTTGCAAAAATGCTAAAAAACATCTTTTTTTTTTTTTTTTGGTACTGGAGATTGAACTCAGGGGCACTTGACCACTGAGCCACATCCCCAGCCCAATTTTGTGTTTTAAGTAGAGACAGGGTCTCACTGAGTTGCTTAGCACCTCGCTGTTGCTGAGGCTGGCTTTGAACTCGTGATTCTCCTGTCTCAGCCTCCTGAAGTGCTGGGATTACAGGCTTGCGCCACCGCGCCTGGCTAGCTAAAAAACATCTTAACAGAACAGAAATGGCAATACTGACTGCTGGGGCTTTTTCTCTGTGTGTTGAGACAGAATCTTGTTAATTTGTTGAGGCTGGCCTCGAACTTATGATCCTCGTGCCTCAGCCTCCTGAGTTGCTAGGATTACAGGCATATGCCATTGCATCCAGCTGGACTGGCTGGAGGTCTATCTCATAACCCCAGGAGACTTGGGGACCCAGCCTTATGTAGTAGCCACTCTCCAGATATAACCACCAAGGCAGATGGGAAGAGAGGCCTGGGGGGTCTCATACCAGCCATGTAGTGTCCAGTCCAGTAGTGATACGGATCATGTCCCCTCCCAGCATGAGCTCACCCATCTACCCACTGTGGCCACCATGGCTCTTCACTTCTTCAGGAACTCCCCAGGGCACCAGCCCACGACCTGGTGCCAGAGGGAGCCTTGGACAGGCGGGGGTGGGGAGAGGGTCAGATGTCCACCAGTTCAGATCCAGAAGCCACGCCTCCTGCTCCTAGGCAGGCAGGTGAGCTCGCTCACCCACACACACACACTCACGTGTACACACATGTGCACTTTCCTCCAGACCTAGGGTGTGAGGCCAGGTTCTCCTGTCCCCCCTCTTACTCCTTGGTCCATCAAAAGATGTCACTTTGGGGAGGGTCCCTGGTGCTGCCACCAGCATTCAGAACAAAAAGAACCCTCCCCCCACTTGACTTGTGACAGGTGAACATGTGAATGCACCGTCTCCTATAGCCCTTGGGACAGCCTGCCTCAAGAGGAAGGCTGGGTAAATGGAGGTTGGGCATGGGGACAACCACCATGGGATGACTGTGCGCTGCTACTGTTGGATTTGAGCCCAATCTCAGGAGCTGGAGCCCTGAGCTGCAGGGCCTCTCTGCCTCCCACGTGCCCTTGGGTGTGGCCTGGAAGGTGAGGCTTCCTCAGGCAGCGCTGACGGGATGGTCCTACCCGGATTCACACCAGCCTCAGCCCCATGCTATCCTGGCTCCCATGGAGGCACAGAGGCTGCAGGTCTCCCTCCCCGAGGGTCCTGCACACCCAGCCCTGCCGCCCATGGCCTGTCAGGCGTCAAACATCTCAGACACCCACGTGGGAGTGCATTCCAGAAACTTCAGCCCACAGTGAGGCCTCGGGTTGGAGGAAAGCCTCCCTAGTGTGGGACACCCTGGGATGTGACCAGTCACGGTACGGGCTCTGGGTCCAACAGCCCTTTCCACCAGGGAGCTGCTGTTCCCCAAGTTTTGCAGGGGGTGTGAATGGTTATTTTCGCTCCCAGGACTCAGCCTCCGTGCAGGAGGGGTTTGCAGACCCCAGGAGCAGGTCTGGGGACTGTGCAGGGCCCTGCCCAGCCTGGAGACCCCTGTCACAAGGCCTCTCAGAGCTGCATCAGAGGGAGTCATGGGTGTCTGTCGTGAGCCCAAGCCAGCTGGGTGGCACTGCCAGGGAGTCTGGGCCTGGGGCTGTCCCTGATTTTTCCCTCACTGCTGTTCAGCCCCTTTGGCACACAGGGACTGACCAGGTCTCTCAGAGGCCTCGTTGCCTGCCAAGAGCAGGTGACCACTGACTGGGCAGGGCTGGGCCCACGTGCTGAACAGGAGGTGGGAGCAGACAGGGTGAGGACCGGGGATGCTGAGGAGCAAAACACTGGACCCTGGTTGTGGAGTTCCCACGGCTTCACAGCAGGCCTGGGGCTCCAGCCTGCAGTGGACAGGTGGGCACCCTGGGGGGAGTGGTGTTTCCTGAGCAGCCAGGGCAGGGTCAGGACCCTCACAGGCTCTGCCTGCCCAGCCTCCTCTGACCTCCACCATCCCTCAGACCTGATTCAATGAGGGAAGCTGCAGTCCAGTGCTCTGTGTCCCCAGTCCAGCCTCTCCAGGGGCCACAGTTGGGAACCTGGAATATAGAGCGGACCAAACTCTGAGCCCCAGGGTACCAACTCTCCCAGACCCCCACATGCTGATGGTGGCATCTTCCTGTGCCAGGCAGTGTGCCCAGCCCTAGGAACAGTGCAGACCCTGCCCACTCTCACAAAGGATCACAAAAGGGACACAGAAGGGGCAGGGGCTTTAGCCTCTGAAAAGGGCTGGTAGAAAGGCTGGCAGGGATGGCAGGTGTGGCCTGGCAGACAGGAGGCCCACAAATGCCTGTGTCAAGCCAGGCCTGGTGGCACATGCTTGTAATCCCAGTGGCTCAGGAGGCTGAGACAGGAGGATCGTGAGTTCGAAGCCAGCCTCAGCAATAGGGAGGCACTAAGCAACTCAGGGAGACCCTGTCTCTACATAAAACACAAAATAGGGCTGGGGGTGTGGCTCGGCGGGTCAGTGCCCCTGAGTTCAACCCCCTGCCAAAAAAACCACCTCTGTGTCAGGAAAGTGTCAAGAGACAGGACCTGGACAGCTACACCAAGAAAGTGGGATTTTATTCCAAGCATGAGACCTTCCTAGGGCCACACCGCAAGAACCCCCACAGATGTGACCATAAATGGGTGAGTGTGATTTTTTTCCAAAAAATCTGGGAGGGGCATCTATTTGCACTTCCAAAAACGTTGTTTTGCCAAAGCGTTAAATGCCAGATGACCCATTAGTGCCCGGGAGAGCAAGAGATTCGAGGTCCCCAGCACCGAGCCTGGTGCCCGCCTGGCACTGCAGCTGCACGGGCAGCTCCTTCTCCCTCTCTCTCTCCGTCTTTTTTCTTTTCTTTTTTGGAAGCAGCGCTGTTCTGACATAATCACACTTCTGGGAAGCGGGGCTGAGTCTTGTTTGTTCAAAGAAATGTTTTCCTTCCACTCTCAGCGCGCCGACGCCGTAAATTGCCAGATTTTGCCAACGCTCTCCGCCCACCGCTCCGCTGGCATCAGGCTCCAGTGGGGTGTGGCCCAGGCAGGGAGGGGAGAGCAGGGCCCGGCAGGGGCTGGGGCTCCAGGAGGCGCCTCGGATGGTGGAGCTGCAGCAGCAGGCTGGCCAGCGCCCCCCTCAGTGGCCCTGAGGCAGGTCACAAGGGCAGTAGCTCACTTTATTGAGCACTTACTGTATGGTGCTGTGCGGGGCATTTTCCCTCCTTTGCCCTGCTTACAGAGAGAATCAAAAGCACTTGCTTAGCTGGGCGTGGTGGCTCACGCCCGTAATCCCAGCACTTAGGGAGGCTGAGACAGGAGAATCGCGAGTTCAAAGCCAGCCTCAGCAAGGGCGAGGCGCTAAGCAACTCAGTGAGACCCTGTCTCTACATAAAACACAAAATAGGGCTGGGGATGTGGCTCAGTGGTCAAGTGCCTCTGAGTTCAATCCCCAGTACCAAAAAAAAAAGAAGAAAGAAAGATAACAAAAATCCTAATGACCCTTAAAATATATATATTAAAGGATGCTTCCTTGGCACATAAAAGAAATGTTCAGGAGAATTACACTGTGATACTATTTGTTACCCACTCAATTTGTAAAATCAAAAGTTAGAAATATGTTTTATTTCTATTGGCAAGAAAATGGAGGGCAGGATACATGCTCTTACATTGTTAATGGGAATGTATATTGGTTCAGTAGCCCCCATGGAAGACCATTTGGGCAGTAGCTGTCAAAAATCACAAACTTGTGTACCCTCTGACCCAGCAATTCTACTTCTGGGAATTTATTTTATATATCTTTGCACATGTGCATGATGAAATATATACAAGATATAAATTTGCTGCATTTTATATAATTGCACAACTGAAAATAATCAAAATGCTCAACCACAGAGGATGTCAATCCATCTATGCAGAGGAATATTACAACTATAAAATCTGGCTGAACAGGAGATATGAGCTTCTCTATAAAAGCAACAGAAAAACTGTGAAAATTGATCAAAAACAGCTTTTTCAGAACTCTGGAAATTAACCAGAGGATTCATCAAGTCAAACATGTATTCAAGAAAAAGTTGAGAGCCAGGCATGGTGGTGCATGCCTGTAACCCCACGACCAAGAGGCTGAGGCAGGAGGATCCCAAGTTCAAAGCAGCCTCAGCAACTTAGGGAGACCCCGTCCCAAATAAAACATTAAAAAGGGCTGAGGAGCTGGGCACGATAGCGCACACCTATAATCCCAGCACTTTGGGAGAATTGCGAGTTCAAAGCCAGCCTCAGCAAAAGTGAGGCACTAAGCAACTCAGTGAGGCCCTGTCTCTAAATAAATACAAAATAGGGTTGGGAATGTGTCTCAGTGGTTAAGCACCCCTGGGTTCATTTTCTGGTACCAAAGAAAGAAAATAAATCAGTTGAGTCTTGGTAAGCACGCTGAGCTTTATGGAGCTGTAACTTACCCTCATCTATCCCTGGCTGTGTGGCTCAACACAATTCCGATTCCCGGGAACAGACAGCACCGGGTTCTTTTGAAGCTTTATTCCTAAAGAACTGGTATTATTGGCCTGTCTGGTGGGTCCCAGAAAGACCTGGCTGGAAATTTTTTGTCTCTATTTGAACTAACTGAGAACTCCCTCAGTGCTAAAGCCTCTCCCAAGTGCTTTTCTCAAAAACAGTTATAGGCTGGGTGTGGTGGAGCACGCCTGTGATCCCAGCAACTCAGGAGGCTGAGGCAGGAGGATCACAAGTTCAAGGCCAGCCTTAGTAACTTAGCAAGACCTTGTCTCAAAATAAAAAATAAAAAGGATGAGGGATGTGGCTCAGTGGTAAAGGTAAATAGTGCCTCAGGATTCAATCCCCAATACCAAAACAAACAAACAACAACAGAAAAATTCACAGTAACAGAGAGGTGGTTTTTTTTTTTTTTTTTTTGGTACCGGGGATTGAACTCAGGGGCACTCGACCCCTGAGCCACATCCCCAGCCCTATTTTGTGTTTTCTGTAGAGACAGGGTCTCACTGAGTTGCTTAGCACCTCGCCATTGCTGAGGCTGGCTTTGAACTCGCGATTCTCCTGTCTCAGCCTCCCTAAGTGCTGGGATTACAAGCGTGAGCCACCGCGCCCGGCTACAGAGGTGTTTTAATGTTGCAATTGCCAGAGGCAATAGATAGACTAAAAACCCCAAAACAGACTAACTAAAATAATAGATAAATAAATGATAACTACAGACAATAAATAATAGACTAAAAATGAAAACTTTTTCCCAAAAGAAAGAAATTGAGAAACAAGATGTCCATAGAGGTTTTTCAAAGGACCACCATATTCCTAGGAATCCAGAAGGCCACGTGCAAGCCCAGGGCTGTGCCCATGCTCATCAAAAACTCAGAAGGCTCTGAGCTACCACACCCGGCTCACTTCCTACATAGTGGCCTTTCATGCATACAAGTTTGTTTTGTTTGTTTTTTTGACTCCTTTTCTGTCATTTTACTTTCAAACTACTTGTATCTCTGAGCTGGACTGACAGCATCAGATGACAAGGTCAGCAAAGCCCAAGCTGAGAGGCCTCCAGGACCTGCAGCCAGGCTCTCAAAACACACTACTCATAAAAGGAAAGGACGGTCAGGGACTTGTGGACAAGACTTCAAAGATACAGCAAACTGGGTGTGATGGTGCATGCCTGTAATCCCAGGGACTTGGGAGGCTGAGGCAGGAGGATCACAAGTTTGAGACCAGCCTCAGCAATGTAGCAAGGCCCTAAACAACTTAGTGAGACCCTGTCTCTAAACAAAAATATAAAAAGGGCTGGGAATGTGGCTCAGTGATAAAGCACACCTGGGTTCAGTCCCTGGTATCAAAACATTAAAAACTAACAAATGAAATATCGATGGACACTCTCTCTGCTGGTGGAAATGTGGGTGTGAATTTCTTTTCTCCTTTGTTGTATCACTTTGAACTTTTCCAATTTCCAGAAAGAACGTAAAAGAAAAGTTCACCTTTACATGAACAGGTTGTGGTGACTAGTAGGTGTGAAAAAAATCAATACAAGCTGGGCACAGGGGTGCACGCCTGTAATCCCAGCACTTAGGGAGGCTGAGACAGGAGGATCGTGAGTTCAAAGCCAGCCTCAGCAAAGGCGAGGCTCTAAGCAACTCAGTGAGACCCTGTCTCTACATAAAACACAAAATAGGGCTGGGCATGTGGCTCAGTGGTCAAGTGCCCCTGAGTTCAATCCCCAGAACCAAAAAGAAAAAAAAAAAAAAAAAAGAAAAGAAAATCAATCCAGTTCCTTTGGGTAGGTGTGCGAGTACGTGTGCGTGTTAATGTGAGCGTGGGTGTGTGCTTACGTGTATGAGGCTGGGTGTGAGCAGTAGGGGCTGTGAATGTGTGTCTGATGTGTATTTGAACCCACATGACTGGTGAATAAGGACGCGTGTGTAAGTGTGTAAGTGTGTGTGTGAGCGAAGAGAGACGTGCATGTGTAAACAAGTGTGTCTCCAGAAAGAACATAACAGAAAAGTGAATAGAAAAGAAGGGTGTGAATCAGGAGGGGATCTGTGTGCAGGTGATGTACAAAGTGTGTGTCGGCGTGTGAGTATGTGCAGCGTCTGTGAGCAGGGCATATGTGGGTGTGAGAGCACGTTGTGGAATGTGAGTGTGGTTCCACGTGCATGCTGGTGGGAGTGGGTGTGATGGCGAGTGTGCACTGTGTGAACGTGTGCAGGTGTCTGAACCTGGGCGTGGGTGTGGAGTGAGTGTAAATGTGTGTGGTGGTGCATGCCTGGCTCAATGTGCAGGGGCACATGTGGGTGGGTGTAAATGGGAGGTGTGTGTGAGCCTGAGTGTGACTGGAGGGGCGTGTGCTCTGCGGGCAGGCCTGGCCCACAGTCCAGGGCCCGCCCAGAGAGGGACCCCGGCCAGGCCTAGACCTAAGTGGTGAAAAAGTACCTCCCTGAGCAGGCCACAGCCTCTCCTGGGATCCACTGGCTCAGTCCTTGGTGACCTAGTGACTGGTGGCCAGAGTGGGGAACACTTGTCACCCTCCAGGACCTGTGGTTGGGCAGCAGCGGCCAAGACAGCCTCATGTGGTGCTTGAGCTGCACGCGCTGTGCGCCTGGCGCTCTCTGCCCCGCTCCTCACACACCAGCCCGCGCCCCTGCCCCACCAGAGGCTGGCCTCGGGCCTCTACACTCCTGGACCCTCTGATCCCAACTCTGCAAGACACCCACTCCCTCCCACACCAGAGGGAGCCCGAGCTTGGGGAAGCAGAAAAGCCACCAGCCCTGGGGACACGTGGGTCTGAGCTGCACAGACAGAACAGTAGAGAAGAGAGGGGACAGAGAGTCCCTTGCCAGACTGCCTGAGTGTGACCAGGTGCCACAAGTCAGACAAGCACAAGATGTAACAGCTGAGGAAGGCCCAGTCTGAGGAGGGGAACCCGTGCCCCTTCCACAGAAGGCCTCCTTGACCCCAGTCCAGACTACAGCCCTTCCCCAGCTTCCCCACCCCATCCCTTCCCCCTCCTGGGCGGCATGTGCACCTGCTGAGCCCGGAAACACGGCACAGGGTGGGTCCCAGTGCCTGTGAAGGGAGCCACTCTACTCTTTCAGCCCTCAGCCGTGGGAACCCTGCTCCCTTATGGAGCCTGGAGATGGAAGTTCTGGGATAGGCCCACTGGGCTCCAAGGCCACCCTGTCCTTTGCCAACAGCCTAGAGCAAGACCTCTCTGTCCCCATTACTGTGGGGGGTGGTTGGGCTTCACACTGACCTGGCTCTGCCCCTCGGCCTCTGGGGTAGGAGGCAACATTCAGACCCAGGGACCACTCCAGGACGGCATGACACCTGACTGGACCCTGCCCTGCAGCCTTGGGCAGGGTGCTGACCCCTGAGGCCTCCCCATGCCATCTGCTAAGCAAAGGGCCACAGCAGCCCATCAGGACTCTCTGCTCTGAGGTCAGGTTGCTGCGAGGCTTCTCCAGCCTCCCGGAAGCGAAAGCCAGTGATAAATACACAAAGCTGGGGGTCCCCGGGGGCCCTTGAAGCTTCCCATTCCTGCTGTCCTTCCCTCCTCTGGGCTGGCGTCCTGGTTCTCGAGGATTCCAGTGCAAGCCTGCAACACACGCAGGACCTTGGCGCTTTGTAGAAAACACAGAATGACTTTACTTGAGACCATTTTGATTTTTTCTTTCTTTCTTTTTTGGACAAATGCCAGGCAGCTTCATGCTGCCAGTGAGCTCCAAGGGCAGACCTTGGC
The DNA here is from genome assembly GCA_004024805.1 of Geosciurus inauris. NCBI lineage: Eukaryota > Metazoa > Chordata > Mammalia > Rodentia > Sciuridae > Geosciurus > Geosciurus inauris. The sequence goes on along the minus strand of PVHX01017786.1, from coordinate 25,272 downwards.
CTTTTGGGGACACTTCATGCTTTTGTGGCTCCCCTGGCACATGCTCTACTGCACCTTGCCACAAGGCCACAGGCCCAGGTCTTACCTTAGGCTGGACCACAGCCCTGGGTGCAGACAGACACTTGCCCTGCCAGGAAGCACTTCCTAAAGATGGCCACATGCTAACTCCCACCCAAGGGATCTACCGCAGTGAGACCCTGCCATGCCGCCTGGCCCTTCCCTTGAGTGTGGCAGATCCATGAGATTGTCTGTCAACAGACTGTGTGGAGATGACACTAGGTGATATCCAAGGCTAGGACATGTCCTCTTGGTTTCCTTAAAATGCTTGCTCTTGGACTCAGCCACCATTCTCTGAGGAAAGCCGACATGGGACCATGTGGGGGTGCTCTGGCCCCAGCACAGGGCAACGTCAACACTAGCATCCATCACCACAGCTGTGTGGGGCTTTTGTTTTGTTCAGTTTGGTACCAGGGATTGAACCCAGGGCCGCTTAACCACTGAGCCACATCCCCAGCCCTTTTTATAGCAGGTGGGTACCAGGGATTGAACTCAGGGGCACTTGACCACTGAGCCACATCACCAGCTCTTTTTTTTTTTTTTTTTGTATTTTATTTACAGACAGGGTCTCACCGAGTTGCTTAGCACCTCGCTTTTGCTGAGTCTGGCTTTGAACTCACGATCCTCCTGCCACAGTCTCCCAAGCCACTGGGATTATAGGCATGTGCCACTGTGCCCAGCCTATGTGGGACTTTTTGTTTTTGCAGTACTGGGGATTGTACCTAGGAGTATTCTACTTTTGAGCTATACCCTGGTCCTTTTTTTTTTCCCATTAAAAAAAAATTGTGTTGGGGGGCAGTACTGGGTGTTGAACCCAGAGACACTCTACTATTTTTGAGGCAGGGTCTCGCTAAGTTGCCAAGGTTGGCCTCCCACTGTGTCTTCCTGCCTCAGCCTCATGTGTCACTGGGACTACAGGTGTATGCCACTGTGCCCAGCGAGTCCCCAACTGTTGGCTCTACAGGTGGGGCCTCCAGACAGTGTCGAAGAGGCAATCCATGGTGCTGATGCTGCCCAAGGACCAGCTCCAAGAAGCTGCAAGCATCTTAGAGCGGCTATCTTGCTGTGAACTGGGGGCCACTCCGTCTCAAAACAACATGCAGTGTATTTCATGGCTGTTTCTAGCCTGGGATCCTGGTGTCAGCCATCCATCCCAGGGATCCATCCCCCAGTCCCAGTCTCGGCTTCCTCCCAGACAGAAGTGAGCTGTGCAGTGCGTGGCAAGCTTCGGGCAACTAGCTCGGATGGGACGGGAAGGATAGAGGCCTCTGACCCTGCGCCACCATTTCAGCTGAGGGCAGCACTTCACGTGAGGACGGGCCAGGAGGAGGCCCGCATGACAGCCCTCTAGTCACTCTGCCCTGTGGCAGCCCTGGGGCCTTCTGCTTCCTGCGTGTGCTGGCCAGAGCCTCTCAAGGGCCCAGGTCTGGTGAAGGTGGCTTGCTTCAGACTGATGCTGCAGACCTACCACCTCCAGGGAACATACAGCGTAGGCCTCTTCCATGAGGCCTGGAGCACGAGATTCACAAAGACAGAAAGTAGAAGGGCTGGGGACATGGCTTGGTGGCAGAAATGTTTGCTCGGCACGCATGAAGCTCTGAGCTCAATCCCCAGCACCATCAGGGAGTGGAATGACGGGTGCCAGGGGCTGGGGTAACTGGTCAAAAGGAGCTGGTGTTGAACAGGGCCAGGGATTCAGTTTGGAAGATGAGAAAATTCTGGAGGTTCCTGGTGGTGATGGCTGCACAGCAATGCAAACTGCTCACTTCTGAATAGTTAAGATGGAGAAGTAGACTTTGTTTTCTAAATATACATAATAAACAAACAAACGTACTTCACTTGGAGGCAGCTGACTTGGCCCTGCCTGCCTTCAGCTCACCAGGCCACGAGGAGCCTTTGTGCAGCGTACAGCCTGCGTAGCACCCCGTGCCTGTCCTGCCAGCACCATCCTGACCCACACGGCCTCCCCATCTTCTCGGCATCCCTGGCCCGCCAAGGCCGACCAAGTCAGCACCTCCTGATGCCCCCACCCACTGGCATGCGGGTCTCTGGTCTCTATCCATGCATCTGGGGACCTTGGCCCCCAAGCACATCCACCTTCTAGCAGAAGTGAGCAGATCCTTGGGCCCAGGGCGGGAGGGTTTTCAGGTGAAAGGTCACCTTCCTACTGGACGGACACAGTTGCCTGGCATTGTAAATCAAGTCCACTTTATTTGAAATTTTCCACATGCCACAAATTTACATGAAAATATCCATTCAGAATGTAGTTTGTTAGAACACCAAATTTAGGAGTGCGTGTCACTGAGAGGCCACACATAGGCAGTTCCACCAGCTGGGCAGGGATGGGGAGGTCGGTCAGCAAAAGGCAGGAGTGGTCATTTAGCACCTGGCCACAAGACACTATGGGAACCCTGGGCCAGGGCAAGGCCTTGGCTCCCCTCTTCCCTCACCCACAACCACCCTGAGCTCAGCTAGTTCCAGGCAAAGCACACAAGGCAGGTCTTGGGTCCTGGTCACAGGTGGCAGTGCAGAGGCGGGGAGACGCCACTGTGGGATGCAGGCCATCTACACGGCACACACACGCGTGCACATGCCCAGCATGCTCCTGCCTGCCGTGGACGCCCTCGCTCACATGCGCTTGTTCCTGTACACACAGGCTGTGGCCACAATGCAATGGCCAGGGCTCCACTCACATCCCAGCCTGGGCTTCGCAGCAGCAGCAGCTCCCATGGCTCTGTGGCAGACACCGCCAGTCAGCACCGGCCCTGGGGTAGTGACATGAGGCCCCACCGTCAGTGTGGCTTAAAAGCGCTCTAGAGGCAAGTGACTTCGGTGATAGTGTCCAGCCCGTGTGGGACCCATAGCAGACAGAGCTTCTGTGGAATACTTGTTCGTTGTGTCCCGAGGACCCTGGAAACTTCTCATTAGAACCCCATGCCCCACAATGCAAATGACACCAGTTACAAAGAACCCCTGGTGTTGTGGCTGAGCCACTGAGAAGGGCAGGCGGGAGGCCCGCCACAGAGGGGGCACTGGTGCGCCTCAGCTCTGGGCCTCACCGTCCCGCCTTGCCCTGAGTCTCTGCTTAGTTTCCTCACAAGAGCTCTGCAATTTTCAAATCCTAAAAGGAGCAGATCACAATGAAGGGGAGCAGAAGTGGGGGTGAGGGCTGTCCCCCATCCTCCCTAAGGGAGTACCACTCACATAGGTCACAGCTGGGGACATGCTCCTGCACCCCCAGAGGCTCAGCCTTGGCTCCCACAGCTCCACTGCCTGAGAGACCCGGGCCAGCCCTGCTCCGGACCAGTGAGTGGTCTTCAGCTCTGGGTGCTGGTGCAGGGAGCAGGCCAGGGAGCCGTGGCCCTCAACGCCAAGCCCAGTTCACTTTCAGCCTGAGGAGCTCGGCTGGACTGGCCGTGGTCCTGAGCCCAAGCCTCCCAGCCCACTTCCTTGCAAGGCCTCTGCAGGGCACTGACAGGCAGGAGTGGCCCTGTCCCTGTGGTAGGGAGAAGTGAAATGCTCCTGTCTCTGGACAAGATCACTTGCCATAAAAATGAGGAAAGCCACCCCAGGGCAGGAGGGGGAACTGGGGGCAGAAGTGCAGCTCTCCTCTGGTTTTCCTCAGGCTCAAATGTCTTCCCTTCAGAAGCGCAGGGCCAGTACGGCTGCTGATGCCAAGCAGGCTGCAGGGCCTCAGGACACGGGGCCTGCCAAAGGGCAGGAGGTGAGAGGGGCTGGTTTGGGCTAAAGCGGAGGTGGCAGCCACGGGAGATCAGGAGATTTCTCTTTTTAAGAACAAAGGAATAAATGCGCCGATCTCCTCCCCCTTCCTGCCTCCACATCAAAGTCACGTGTACACACATGCACACAGCAGAGGCAGACTCGTGTGTGCACACGCACACACACGGGCACCGATGAACACTTGGGCACGTGTGCAGGTGCAGATACACACAGACACGTGCACGCATGCGTACACACACAGGCACGCGGGCCGTGCTCCTCAGCAGGCAGCATATGGTCTACCACTGAACGGCCCAGTCCTGCCAATTGGGGACCATTAGGGGGGGTTCTCTTCCCAGTGTAAAATGCTGCAGAATATAAATTGCAATTAACACCGGTGCCAAAATAGCACTTAGCGAAAATAAGCACGTTATTAACATCTGGTGAATCCTGTGTAGAAGGAACGGAAATTCTCACTCTAAGTCAAAGGACTGTTGCAGGGGACACTAAAAATACAAGGCCTACAGTTTGGGAGTTGCTTTCCAAGGCCACTGGCACCCCAACCTCTCCTGGACCGCGCCCGCCCCACCCAGCCCTTTTTATGAAAATAAATTAACAATGCTGGGTAAACAGCTTGCTCCCAAGAACAGGCCACCCAGGCGAAATCCCAAACACAGCTTCAGCCTTTTGGAAAAACTCCTAGTGGAAAGACAGTGAGCTGCAGAGCAAAGGAGAAGGACTCGGCGCCCAAAGCCACAGGGCCTCTGAGGGTCCAGGACCCTCCAGGTCACCTGCCTTTCTCCTAGGCCTGTCAGGCTGTGACCAGCCACACCCTCACTTTGAGGAGAAGCCATCAGTCCCAGGGGGCCCACAGCATGTAACCTGAACACCCTCACTAGGGACCTTCAGGTGCCAGTTTAAAGTTCTAAAGAAATGTCAGTAAAGGGTTGGGGTGGGATGCGCCCACCTCCCTTCAAACCCTTGTCTTCAGCTGTGTGAGACAATGGCCTTGTCCCCGGGACCCCAAGCAGCCTGTCCTATGGCCTGCAATACCAGGAGGGGACAGGCTGGGTTTGTAGCTCTCAGAGGCTGGGTCAGGACCTTGAGGGTGAAGGCTCCAGGTCTAACCAGCAGGCAAAAGTTCCTTTGCTGGCTGTAGCCTGGGGCAGGATGGGGGAGGCTTGTGCTCTAAAGAGGGGGTGAGGACTCCTTCACACAAGAAAAACAGGGTATAGAGGGAGGGGACCTTGTGACACAGACCCACCTGTGCAAACAAAAGTAAGCTGCTGGGGCAAGGCAGGGCCAGACACAAGGAAGAGCAGGAAGGAAGCCAGACATACACCTTTGTGGAGACCAGGATCGATGCCAAGTGGCAGGCTGGGCCCCAACCACATGGGAGGGCCTCGGGGTTCCCTGGGCTCGGGGCAGAGCTTCTCAGCAGTTTGCCCAGAACACCCAGGGAAGGCAGGCACCCACTCAGGGACCAGTTCACCCCCTTCTTCACCAGTGAGGAGAGTGCAGGACACCACTGCACAGTGCAGGAACCTGTTGCCATGGAAACCCAGGAGGCAAAGAGCAGGCTGGGTCTGGGCAGGGCCCCAGCAGTGAGTGAGCCTGGTAGGCTCTGCACCCCTAGCCCAGGGGATCAGGAGGCATCAGGTGATGCCTGTAGCTGCAGGAGACCAATCCTGGAAATGGCTAGGGGGAGTCCAGGAAGACAGGGTTCAACCAGGGCCCCTCAGAAACTCCTGGCCAGGGAACGATGGCACTAGGAGTCCTGAAGAAGCAAAAGGCAGAGGCGGCCAGCTGGGCAAGTGTGAGGCCCCAGACACCAGAAGGCCCTCCCTCATTTCTGGAACAGCTTTGTATGATTTGTTTCTAAGAACTAAAAGTCATCTGCAGAGAGTGATCTGATCACCACTCTGACCTTAAGCATCTGTTCTGGGGTTTAAGGTGCCCAGTTATTCTAACAAAGCCACGTGCACGTGCATTTCCTCAGAGGCGCACAGGCCCTCAAGGGCAGCTAGAGTCTCTACATCCCAATGCCGTGAATTGTGGCCCCTGGTGAGACACGGCTCAGCTCCTCAGGCACAGCCCAGGAAGGTCCCCCAGCAGACCCCCCAGCAGCCCTGCCCCGGGGTCCCCTCTGGGCCACAGACATCATCTAGGGAAACATCTCTCAGACATAGATGGCTGCCTTTTTTTTCCCATGGGGCTGGGGATGGGACCCAGGGCCTCATACGCTTGGCAAGCGCTCTACCACTGAGCCACCCCCAGCCTGAAAATGTCTTAATGGGAGAGAGCACCCCAATTCTGCAGCCACCAAACTTGTGGACATCTCTCCACCCCAAGGAGATCCCACCTCACCCCCTGCAGATGGGCAGTCACCTGTCCATGGGGCCCGATAGCTGGGGACACTGACCCAGGAACAGGGACACTCCTCGGGCTGAAGTAAGTACATGGGGCAGGGCCAGCAGCCAACCCAGCAACCTGGCATGCGGGCAGCCCCTGGGAGTCAATGATCCAGCAGGGAAGGCCCTGGAAGGGATACCATCGGCCAGATCCCACAGGCCAGCATGGCCCAACCACCGCCCCCATCAATGGCTGCCTGATCCCTTTTCATCACCCAGAACGCAAACCGTCAACCTAAACCTCACTAGCAACCAGTCCTCACCAGAGAAAGCAAGAGGAAACACGGGGAGCCAGGGTGGGTGCCGCGGGGTGGCCACAGAGACACTTTCTTCCTCTGAAAAACCACAGGGTCCCAGAGTCCGCAGGCTCCTTGGAGGCCTGCAGGGGGCAGCAGGGCGTCCTTGTGGCAACTGAGACCAAGGGAAGCTGACCAGTGCTGGCTGGCCCTCTCACCACCACAGGTTTGGTGGCTCCTCAGCCACTCTGCTTTTAAATAAGGTGATCTCGTCCAGGTGTACCATGGGCACATCTCGGATGACATCGGTCAGGCCCTCGTGGAGCAGAGGGAAGATGACGACGTTCAACGCAGGTCTCTCAGCCTGAAAACTGAACCAGAGACGAGCCATTAGCAGGGGCACATGGGAGATCCGAGGCCAGGTGCAGGGGGTGAGGGGGATGCACCGGCACCTGCCCTCCCCACGCAAGCCTTGTGCAGCTCCCTGAGACCCTGGCCCCTGGAGTCACCTTAACATAGCTGATAAAGACACAGCCATGAGGGCCCTTCATGGGGCACCTAGAGCTGGGAAGGGGAAAGGAAGGCGCAGGCCAGCCAAGGGGAGGGGGCCCAGGGGCTGCCCTACTTCTCTCTGGATGTCGAAGAGGACTCCACTAGAATCAGAGGCCCAGGGAGGCCATCCCTGCTCTGCAGATCCCAAGTGAGGACTCACTGCCCAGGTAAGAGAAGGGACAGATGGCCAAATCCACACAGCCTTGGGACACCCACAGGGGGGATGATCTGAGATCAGAGAGGCAACACAGGCTCTGAGACAAGCAAAACCAAGGCCACCATTCCGAAACCACAGGGAGGTACGACAGACAACAGCAGCTCTGCTCCCTTCACCCTGGGGCACAGCTCCCCTGCCCACTGTGTGTGGGAAACTCATGTATGAAGTTCACAGATCATCTACTGTGTGCCAGGCACCGTGCTGAGTCTAACAGGTGGGAGCCTCCCCACAACCCCACAGGGCCTATGGTGGACGCTCAGCTGGCCAGAGGCAGAGTGGGGCCCTAGCCAAGTCAGAGCAAGGCCAACCCCATGGTTCTACCTGCCCCACCCCAACCTACCTCCCCACGAAGGCAACATAAAGCAACCCAAGTGTGGCCATAGCTCTCGAGCTAGAAGAAAGAATACTGTGGGGTCCAGAGTGAGACGGACGACCCTGCAGGTGTCAGGGCACAAGGGACCCACACAATAGAGAACCTTGGCATTTGCCAAGGCCCCTTAGTCAAGGTCCCTGCAGCCCCAGCGCCTACAGGGTGGACGTCTGTAAACTCCCTGCCAGAAGGGTACTCGTAAGCCCCATGTTTTGGCACCAGTGGACACCGCCTGGTTCTACGCAGTGTTCTGCTCTGGCAGCAGCGTCCATGACCCCAGCTTGCAAGCAACACAGCAGCATCCCTGCCTGCAAACCCACCAGGCAGTTTATTCCATTTGGAACAAAATCTCCTCCAACCTTTTTTTTAAAAAAATATTTGTTTTAGTTGTTGATGGACTTTTTAGTTACTTACATGCAGTGCTGAGAATCGAACCCAGTGCCTCACACACACTAGACAAGCGCTTCACCACTGTGCCACAACCCCAGCCCTCCTCCAACCTTTGACCTGCATTTAAAGGCACCTGCCTTCCAGCCTCCTGAGTCATTTGGGTGTTGAACAAGCTGCTGGGGGGCGGGGGGGAGCAGGACTGTTTCCTCACCAGTAAGGAATGTCACACCCTCCAGGAGCCCTGGCCACAGCTGTAACTGACAGGTCTGGGGCCTTCACCACATGTAGTGAGGTGCAAGCAGACTTCAATTACACTTGCTCTCTGCCATTTATTACAGCTGTGAAGGACGCACCATGGTAAAGAAAAATTTCTGCCTGAGGCCATTAAATATATGCCAGGGTGGCACACACAGTGGCGCATGCCTATAATTGCAGATTTTTAGGAGGCTGAAGCAGGAGGACTGCAAGTTTGAAGCCAACCTGGGCAACTCAGCAAGACCCTGTCTCAAAATATAAAGAACTGGGGGTGTAACTTAGTAGTGGAGTGTCTCTGGGTTCAGGCCACTTAAACGGGGCTCTCAGACGTCCTCCAGAACGCCTTGTCTGCACACTCCACGAATGGGAAGAGATGCTATGTTTGTTTTAAAATCACTATTTTGAGCCGGGCGCGGTGGCGCACCCTTGTAATCCCAGCACTTAGGGAGGCTGAGACAGGAGAATCGCGAGTTCAAAGCCAGCCTCAGCAACGGCGAGGCGCTAAGCAACTCAGTGAGACCCTGTCTCTACATAAAACACAAAATAGGGCTGGGGATGTGGCTCGGTGGCCCGAGTTCAATCTCTAGCACCAAAATAAATAAATAAATAAATAAACGGCCAAATAAATAAATAAATAAAATCACTATTTTGTTTAGAAAGAAAACATTACTAGAAACACATAAAGGTTAGGGCCAATGGTGCGCAGCACGTAGAAGCTGGCTCCTGTGTCCCCTCAGCCATTTCTGTCTTGTTCTACCCTGGTGCAGGAGACGTCTGTTCTAGATGTGGTTTACGTGACGTATCAAACCTTGCAGTCCTTTAGGATTCTGGTCCAGCAGACACACCGCCCCTGCAGTGAAGTCCGGATGGCCTCCAAGAGTAATGCCCAGGCATTCACCAGGGCCCTGAGGCCGCCTTTCCTGGTGGCCAGTGCTCCAGCTGGCAGGGCTACCACATCTTTTTAAAGTCCCAGCTGGACACAATTTGGGGACTTTTTTTTTTAATTTGTTTTTTTTAGATATACATGACAGGAGAGTGTATTTTGACATATTGTACATACATGGAGTATAACTTATCCTAATTAGGATCCTATTCTTTTTTCTTTTTGGTATCAGAGATTGAACCCAGGGGCACTTAACCACTGAGTGACATCCTCGGCCCTTTTTTCTTTTTTTTGGTACTGGGGATTGAACACAGGGGTACTCAACCACTGAGCCACATCCCCAGCCCTATTTTGGGTTTTTTTTATGTAGAGACAGGGTCTCACTGAGTTGCTTAGTGCCTCTCCATTGCTGAGGCTGGCCTCCCAAAGTGCCCAGCCCCTTTTAAATATATATATATATTATTTTTTTAGTTGTAGATGGACACAATACCTTCATTTATTTATTTTTATGTGGTGCTGAGGATTGAACCCAGTGCCTCATATGTGCTAGGCAAGTGTTCTACCAAGTGCTCCACCACTGAGCCACAACCCTAGACCCTCCCCAGCCCTCTTTATGTTTTATTTAGAGACAAGGTCTCACCAAGTTTTTCTGTATTTTATTTAACTCACTAAGTTGCTGAGTCTGGCTTTTTTTTTTTTTGGACACAAATATCTTTATTTTTATATGTGGTGCTGAGGATCGAACCCAGTGCCTCATGCATGTGCGAGTGCTCCACTGTGCTACAACCCCAGCCCGCTGAGTCTGGCTTTGAACTCACAATCCTTCTGCCTCAGCCTCCAGAGCTGCAGGGATTACAGACATGTGCCACCACGCTGGGCTATTGCTGACACTTTGCTAAAACACACAGGGCTGCCTGGAAGAGCTCCATAGGAAGCCCATGTCTGAGCCCACCTGTGGACCAGGCCCCAGGCATGGGACCTGAAGGGCCAGCCCATGGATTCTGACCCACTCTCCCACCACTCACTCTTTCCTAATGGAGTGGCTGGTAAACAGAGTGCTGTGGTTGTTGCTGTTAACTTTGCACTACAGTCTAACACATGCAGAAACGTGTGCACAGAACACCGTGAATGTCAGAGGCTGAGCACACCTGCGTGATCAGTACCGAGACAGAGCACTAGCTACACCCTGGAGCCCCTTGAGAGGCCTTCCAGCTGCTGGCTCCAGGACATTACGACTTAGAACTTTTATCTTCTGTGGTGCTGGGGATGGAGCCCAGGGCCTTTACTTGCTAGGCAAGGGCTCCACCATGGAGCCACAGCCCAGGGCCTGCTTGTGAACTCTCCGAGTGGAATTGTTCCCTACGCACTTTGTGCTGCTCTTCTGGGTGAGGCTTGGTGTCTCCTCTTAGGTCCAAGAATCACCTGTATTCCCAGCCTGCTCACACAGACCTTTTGACCTATGCCAAAAGGTGCAGCTGGCTCTAGATTTTATTTTTTTGGTACTGGAGATTGAACTCAGGGGCATTCAACCACGGAGCCACATCCCCAGCCCTATTTTGTGTTTTATGTAGAGACAGGGTCTCACTGAGTTGCTTAGCGCCTTGTCATTGCTGAGGCTGGCTTTGAACTCATGATTTTCCTGTCTCAGCCTCCCAAAGTGCTAGGATTACAGGCATGCGCCACCACGCCCAGCTTAGATTTTTTCATTTTGTTTTGGGGTACTAGTGATTGAATCCATGGATGCTCTACCATTGAGCTACAGCACCAGCCCTTTTTCTCCTTTTTTATTTTTTATTTTGAGACACAGTCTTGCTAAGTTGATGAGGCTGGCCTTGAACTTGCTATCCTCCTGCCTCAGCTTGCCCTCCAATTAAGAGTGTCCTCTTAATGAGGACACTCAGGAACGGACACACAGGGGAAGCAAGGCTGACAGCACACACACCACATCTGCCTGCCTGCATCCCTTCAGACACACAGAGTTCAGACAGGAATGCTGGGCCCTCAGTGCATCCTCACTAATGAAATCAGATCTTTGGCTATAATAAGAGCTGCAGATCATTTTCCCATTGATCATTTTTTTTATAAGGAACATTTAAGCCAGGTATACACCTGTAATCCCAGCAACTTGGGAGGCTGAGGTAGAAGGATCACAAGTTCGAGGCCAGCCTCAATAACTTAAGTGAGACCTTGTCTAAAAATAAAAAATGAAAGTGGCTAAGGATGTAGCTCAGTGGTAAATTGCTCCTGGGTTAAATCATGCAAAGATATTCAACTTCCCAGCCAGGCACAGTGGCACATACTTATAATCCCAGCTACTTGGGAGGCTGAGGCAGGAGGATCCTAAGTTTAACGCCAGCCTCAGCAATTTATCTAGCCCCTGTCTCAAAAAAAAAAAAAAAAAAAAAAAAAATCCCAGGATATCCAAGGATAGATAGCAGGATGCATACACAACATTGGAAATAAAATTGTACACTTAAAATTGGTTACAATGATAACTATTATGTTACAGATATTTTACCAATGATAAAAAGAAAACTAACCAGGTACAGTGGTGCATGCCTGTAATCTTAGCAACTCAGGAGGCTGAAGCAGGAGGATAGCAAGTATGAGGCCAGCCTCAGCAACTTAGTGAGGCCCTAAGCAACTCAGGGAGACCCTGTCTCAAAATAAAAAATGAAAAGAATGGGGCATGAGGGGCAGGGGAGGACAAAAGGTCTGGGCATGTAGCTCAGTGGTAAAATGCCCCTCAGGTTCAATCCCGGTATAAAAAAGAAGAAAGCAGAACCAGAAATGGAGAAGGGAGCCTACCTACAGATAAATACAGGGGACAAGTAGGGTAGATGCTGACCCTGGTGCCAAGGCTCTGCTGCCTGTCTCCTCGCCTTGGCCCACTGAGCCACATCACCAGCCTGTGGGACCCTGGAGCCCGCACCTGTGGGACCCTGGAGCCCGCACCACCCACGCCTGGGGCTTCACAGATCATCCCCAGCATCGCTCTTCCATGACACCCCAGGAAAGGAGGGTACCAACTGCAGGGAGGGAGGACAGCTGAAGGAAGACCCCTGCGTCTCCCCCAAGGTACACCTGTTGGTGATACTCGGTGCTGCTGCAGCCAGATCACCCTTGACCTGGCTTCTACCCAACCCAGCCCACCATCCCCTAAGCCACGGCGTAACATGGGTCCCAGATTCCTACCAGGGAAATGGGGCTCCAGTGACAAGGGAAGAATTCCCAGGCCACTCATCTGTGGTTCCACACTCAGAGTGCCGAAGAAAGACTCCTCAGTGGCTGGGAAAGACCTACCCGATGTGGCCAGTCAGCCCTGGGAGCACCATGGGAGGACACTGGTGAACACCTTCCCCTGACTCAGCAGTAACCAGGGGCCATGGTCAGGCACTTGACATCGCTCATGCCCTCCACAGGCTGCCTTTGCTGAACGGGGTCTGGGCACCCGGTCACTCATTACAGGTCCGACGGCCCTGGCCTCTGGGGATGCTCCATGGGCTCAGAACTCAGCAGCGCCCCACTCTGTATCTCAGCCATGGCTCCCTGGCCGAGCCTGTGGCCCAGACCCCCTGGCCTCATCCTTCCGCAGGGCACATGCAGTCAGCCTTCCAGGCAGCTCACCACGGACGTCAGGCACCTCCTTAGGAGAGTTAAAGTTGGACAGCAGCTCTAATTCCATTTTTTAAAACCCACGTTCAATCCTAAAGCCTCAGCATTTGCCACACAATCCACTGCTCCCCCTGCACACTCCTGTGTAGACACATCTGCAGACCAGACCTGGACCAAGTCCTCTGCACCTTCCCAGTGTCAGAGCAGGTGGCCCTTGAGTACAGACCCCAGGGCGGCCCCAAGCCTGGCCTTGCCAGGAAGGCAGGGAACAGGGCCTTCAGTTCTGACGACCCAGGAACCTGCCACAGTAACGTTGGTGCCTCTAGTCTGCAGGCCTCAGCGGCAAAGGCTGAGCCAAGAGCACATTCCAGGGCCACTTGGGGGAAGGGATTTTCACCTGGGCCTCAGAGACAGAATGACATGAATGTTAGACCTGAGTTACACCAGCTTGTGGGCCCTGGAAGACCCTGCCTCCTCCTTCTGGCAGAATGGGATTCCTGAGCATCCTGAAGGAAGGCGGCTGAAGGCGCTTGCCCAGGCCTCCAGGGCTCATGAACCCACAGCAGTCAGGGATGAGTGGATGAGGGCCCCACGAAGGCACAGGTACCTGGACAACTGTAAGGGTCTGGCCCACATGCTCCTGGGAACACTGCCCAGCTTCAGAGCCAGCATGTCCTGTGACTGGCTCTGCTATGGGGCTGGGGAAGTTCCAAGGCCTGTGACACACTCCTGGGCTCAGCCCCTTTCTGCACAATCTGGAGACCAGAAGCAGAATATCCTAGAAGCATACTGTGACTCTCTAAGACCCCAGACTCTCACTCAAAGGCGACCTGGCTATAGGAAGCAGCTGCTCCAGTACTGACATTGCCCTGCCCAGAAACATGAGGGCGTCGCTGTGAACAGGTCCAAAGGGGATTTTGCAGAAGAAAACTAGACCAAAACCTGGCAGGGAGAAGGCCATCACAGGATGACTGGCGGTCCCACTCATGTCATGGTTCACCCAAGATAAGCAGAGATGTGTGATTCTCTACCGCCAGAAGGTCCCACAGTACCAGGCAGTCACTGTTTCCCAGAGACCTGAGTCACACCAGCCCTCTAAGGGGGTGACTTGCTCAGGATGTCCAGCTCCATGCATGAAGGTCCAGACTATGCCCTGGCATGAGGGCTTGGGGGTGCAAGACCAGAACCCATGCAGACCAGAACCCCACTGTGTCACCACTCTCTATCAGGAACCAATAAACCCAGGAGAGATGACACAGGGACCTCCCTACCCCAGGGGCCAGGAGGCCCAACATGAAACAGTCATAAGTGAGAGTCCAAGGAAGCTGGAAGCTTCCCCTTGTGGGCCCGACACAGTGCAGTGTCTAGGAAGTGGAGGGCAGAGTGAGGACAGCTCCAGCGAGGGGCCACACCTCACCGCACTACAGGCCAGCAGGCCAGGCAGCTGGGCACTGACCTGGCCAGGACAGAGGAACCTAGTCTCTAGAACAGACACGGAACAGAAGAGATGAGGGCTGGGTGGCCACCAGGCAGAGTATCCCTGAGGCCAGAAGAGAGGTGGAGGCAAACACCCCATCGGGTTTGGAACATTTCCATGGTCAGAGCAGGAGGGGGCAAGTAGAAAAGCCTACTGTGCCTCACACCCCCAGGAGGACATGCAACCCTCCAGGGCCCACCAGGAGTCCTACTGACCGAGGCGTGTGCCCAAACCCACCTCCAAACATAGTGCTGGGGCCACTGAGAAAGCCCAAGATGGGGAACATACAGAAGAAAACCCACCAGAGCAATCCCAAACCACGGGCTGTGTGGTCTGAGAAGACAGGAAGAAGCCCAGGGGGTTAAGCTTCAAACCTGGAAGAACACAGTCCAGAGCAAAAACAAACTGGGTGCAGTGGCGCACGCCTGTAATCCCAGCACTTTGGGAGGCTGAGACAGGAGGATCGCGAGTTCAAAGGCAGCCTCAGTAACAGCAAGGCACTAAGTAACTCAGTGAGACCCTGTCTCTACATAAAACACAAAATAGGGCTGAGGGTGTGGCTCAGTGGTCGAGTACTCCTGGGTTCAGTCCCAGGTTAAAAAAAAACAAAAAACAGAATCAATGTGGTTCCAGACACTGTGCAGCATTTGACACAAGGGGCTTCCCACTGATGTGACCACCTAGGGCACATCTGAAACTGGCCTCACAACCAGGGAAAATGAGACAACCTGCAGTCAGTGGCCTCCTGAGAGGGATGGGGGTAGGATCCAGACCTAGAAACCAGCAGGGCCTTGCTGCAGTTCTGGCCCAAAACCTGTGAAGAGCACAGCCAGAAGCCATGGCCAGCACTTCAGCCAAGCTGTGCGAGAAGGGAAGCCAGGGATAGGACGGGCAGGACAGCGTGACCCTAGCAAGAGGCAACAGCTTTGCCAGTGACAAGATAGTAGGGACACCAACTCTGCTGGTGGAGTCATAGATAAAGGCAAGAACACACCATTAGGTGAAGGGACAGGGAAATGGCAGAACAGCTGAAAACAAGCACTTCCTCTTGCTCAGTGATTCTGAGCTCTTGAGGCAGAGAAGGGTGAGAGAAAGAAAAGGCATCAGAAGGAGTCACGAGGCTCTGCTTCTCCCTTTACACACAGCCCCCTGGCAGGAGTGAGCCTGGGGCAGGCCCCGGACAGCTGGCTGCAGCTGCCAAGAGCCATGACGCCACCTACTGGAACCCTTCAGAAAAGTACCTGGCACAGTTGGAGCTTCTCAGCCTTTGGTGCCAGAGGGAGGAAATGGCAGAGACAAAGGGGTGGGGAGCCCGGCAGACAGGTGAGGGAGAGCCTGACCTGGCTGCCCGGCAGGGGGAGCACAGAGCCCACTTGGAAAGGCTGGCAGACCCTATGGTGTAGCTGGGACCGTGACGAGTCCACACTGCAGGTAACAGGCTGCAGCAGAGGATCCACAGGTCTCTTCCACTGTCTTTGGGGCTGCCAGCAGAGCAGGGAGAGGAAGGCAGACCTGGGCCTGGACCCACACACTTGGCTCTGCAGGGGCCCTCCCTTTGGGTGTGAAACCTGTCCTTCATAGTGGCCCCTGGCTGCACTGTGTCCCACCTTTCAGAGTCTGTTTCCCTGTCTACACCAAGGTTAACAGCACTCACCTCTCAGGCTTCCGTGAGGTTTAATGACAGGGGTGAGACAGCGTCTGTCCCACAGCACTAACATGGTTCCAGAATCCAAAAGGAGAAGGACAGGTGTTCAGAGCCCATTAGAGGAGCACACCTGGGGTCACACTGGGAACACAGGCAGCTGGAGGGGGCCCTCACCCCTCTTCATTGGCAGCAAGTGTTCCATGGGTTTCTAGGCACCATGCTAAGTACAGGACAAAGACACATGGGACAGAGGCTGACAGGACCTGTTCAGTTTCACCCAAAAGTGCCCTGGGCCACAGCCAGCCTTGGGTCTGGGCTCAGACACTGAGCACCAAGCAGTAGGAATTGCGGCCCTCTAGCTGTCAGCCCCTGCATGACCGGCACCCCCAGGGCCACCAGCAAGCCCAGCATCAGATGAGGCCTGTGCTTGAGTGGAGCATGAGGCTGCCTGAGGGAAGGTAGGTCTTGAGCAGGCCGGAGGCAAGTGCAGGCCCACACATCAGCGGGATGTGTGAGGAGAGAGGGGCAGCAGCTCAGGGCCAGGCTTGGCATCCGATCCAGCTCCAGTCCACCAGCCTAGTCCACTGCTGAGGAGTCTAAGGATCCAAAGGACAAGGCAGCCTCTTTGCAAGGGAGCAGGGAATATTCAGACCTTGTGACATGATTGCTGTCCCCATCACAAGCACAGCTCCAAACTGCTTGGTGATCATGGATACGCTCCGCTTTGGTGGAAGCTCCCACATGCACACACAGCCAAGAAAGCTAGCAACTCCCAAAGCAGGCTCGTTATCTCCACAGGAAAGTCACCCCTCAGGAATAGTGTCCACACAGCCTGGTTTGAGGGCCAACTCTTGGGCAGCAGGAGAGAGCCAAGGGGCTGCTCCAAAGCCCCTTCACACCTACCAAGGAGGTGTCAGCCTGGGGCTGTGCTCACAGCTCCCTCCCAGCTACACCCAGTGCATGGAAAGCAGCTGCAAGTTGACCAGGGCTGGAAGCACACAGTTCTCCCACTGCTGAGGGCAGGGTCGGCTGCACCTGCTGCCCAGAACGTACACTGGGCAGAGCAGGAGAGCACCCAGCATGCTGCAGTGCCACCAGCTGACCCTGCCTCAGCCTCCACAGACCCTTGGCCCACTTGGAAATGCATAGTACAGGCTGCTTTGGGCCCTCGCAAAAAGGCACCTCAGACATCTGCTCTGGCTCCAACACAGGGAAGCCCAGGTGTGAGGGTGGTGTTCAGGGCCTGAGCTGTAACATTCTGGCCAGTGCCTCACTCCCAGGTTCCACAGCTGGAGAATTAAGGTCTAAAGCAAAGGTCAGGAACACGGCAACAGTGTTATCCCTAATGGCCATACAGAACCATGCCATGGCACCCACAGAATGGATCCAAAAGGATGTTAAGAAAAAATGCCACTTGTATACAAGTAGCTGTGGCCACTTGGCCCTCCAGGCAGGGCACTGCAGTGATGACAAACCCACTGCCAAAGCTCGGCTTCTACAAGCACCTTCCAGGAAGAGGAACCAGGCCTCAGAGAAAAGGCCGAGCAGGCCGAGGCAAGAGAAGCACACTGGAGCGGGAGCACCCAAGCTGCCAGAAAGCCAGGAGGTGCTCCAAAGAGGAGGGGCAGATAAAGTGGGCGCAGAACCATCTGAAAGGGCACCCCCAGCACAACTAGACAATACCTTAAACAGTGAGGGCACTGGACTCCAACCCAGTGACTAAATAAGAATCACTGAGTCAGCCGGGCGCGGTGGCTCACGCTTGTAATCCCAGCACTTAGGGAGGCTGAGACAGGAGAATCGCGAGTTCAAAGCCAGCCTCAGCAATGGCGAGGCACTAAGCAACTCAGTGAGACCCTGTCTCTACATAAAACACAAAATAGGGCTGGGGATGTGGCTCAGGGGTCGAGTGCTCCTGAGTTCAATCCCCAGTACCAAAAAAAAAAAAGAATCACTGAGTCGGGGCTGGAGCTGGAGCTTGGTGGCAGAGTGTTTGCCTAGCAAGTGTGAGACACTGGGTAGGATCCTTTGCACCACATAAAAATAAATAAATAAATATGATAAAGGCATGCTGTCCACCTACAACTACAAAAAAAAATTAAAAAAAAAAATCAGAGTTGGGGCTGAGGTTGTGGCTCAGTGGCAGAGCGCTTGCCTCGCACGTGTGAGGCACTGGGTTCAATCCTCAGCACCACATAAAAATAAGTAAACAAAATAAAGACACTGTCCATGTATAACTAAAAAATATTTTTAAAAAATTAAAAACAAAAGAATCAGAGTTGACACTAATAGCTGATATAACAGCTGAATAAATGAAATAGGGAAAAGGTCTTCACAGTAAAGTTCCAATTAAACATAAAATGAAGGAAACAGAAAATCATCATTAGGCAAATATCATGGTAATAACTGTATGGACTGCATGTGTCCCCAAAGGGAAACATGAAGCCCCAGAGGGATGGCCACTGGGAGACAGTCAGGGCCAGATGAGGCCATGAGGGCGGAGTCCTTACCACGATGAACATACAGTTCAGAAAGGCAGCCCCTTCTGGGGCCCTCACCAGACACCCTGATGTTGGACTATGGCCTGCAGGACTGTGAGACTGAGTACCTATTGCTTAAGACACCAACCCTTCTTGTCATGTGACTTCCTGTCATAGCAGCGCAAGTCGACTAAAGCCAAGATCCATCACAGATGCTAAAATTGGTGGGTCAGTCAGGGTAAGAAACATGGTGTTTGCACTCGAGGCCTCTCTCCACAACTTATTTGTTCATTAGAAAGGGAACATGGTAGCCGGGCGCGGTGGCTCAAGCCTGTAATCCCAGCACTCAGGGAGGCTGAGACAGGAGAATCGCGAGTTCAAAGCCAGCCTCAGCAATGCGAGGCGCTAAGCAACTCAGTGAGACCCTGTCTCTACATAAA
This sequence comes from Geosciurus inauris, assembly GCA_004024805.1. Classification (NCBI taxonomy): domain Eukaryota; kingdom Metazoa; phylum Chordata; class Mammalia; order Rodentia; family Sciuridae; genus Geosciurus; species Geosciurus inauris. The sequence goes on along the minus strand of PVHX01017786.1, from coordinate 6,524 downwards.
ATACAAAATAGGGCTGGGGATGTGGCTCAGTGGTAGAGTGCCCCTGAGTTCAATCCCCGGTACCAAAA
>PVHX01017785.1:0-38912 GCA_004024805.1 Geosciurus inauris | reverse complement strand
GGGTGGTAGGCTCACCGGTCCTTCGCAGCCAGGGTCAGCCAATGGGCAGTCGCAGCAGGAGCTCCGGGGGTCTGCATGGCCAAGGCCGCGGCCTGTCCCTGGGCCCCCCAGTTTACCCGCCGGCCTAGGGCCGGAGGGCCCCAGAGGGCCCGGGAGAGAAGGCCCTACTACCTCTCTCACCACGCTCTCTGCCGGAACTCTGTCTTAGTCATATTACAGCTATATGTTTCACTTTCATTTGTTTATTTTTGTGGTACTGAGGATTGACCCCAGGGGTACTTTACCACTGAGCCCTATCACCAACCCTTTTTTATTTTTTTATTTTGAGAGAGGGCTCTGCTACCTTGATGAGGCTCAACTCAAACTTGTGATCCTTCTGCCTCAGTCCTGCCAAATTGTGAGGATTGTAGGTGTGTGCCACTGAGCTTGGCCTGTGTGTTTAACTTTCAAAAAATTAAAAACATTTTTATCCAGAATGTTTGTACAATTTTACATTCTCAGCAGCCACTTATGAGAATTCCAGTCACTTCACATTCTGATCAGCACTTGACATTGTCAGGGTCTAAAATTTTTGACATTTTAATAGATGTATAATGATAGCCCAATGTGATGTTAATCTCCGTGTCACTAATGGATATTAAGGTGGACCTCTTTTCATGTGCTTATTTGCCATCTATATATCTTTCTCTTTTTTTTGGTACTGGAGATTGAACTCAGGGGCACTCGACCACTGAGCCACATTCCCAGCCCTATTTTGGGCTTTATGTAGACAGGCTCTCACTGAGATGCTTAGCGCCTCGCCATTGCTGAGGCTGGCTTTGAACTCGTGATTCTCCAGTCTCAGCCTCCCCAGCCGCTGGGATTACAGGTGTGCACCACCATGCCCAGCCAATACTACACTTTCTTTATCATTGTAGATTTGTATAAGTTTAATGTCAGGTAGTATAAGTCCTGCACCTTTGTCTTTTACAAAGTAGTTTTATAATGTGTAACCTTTGAAACTGGCTTCTTTTGCTTAACAGTGTACATTTGGGATTTGCATTTTGCTTAACAATATGCATTTGGAATTTGTGTATATCAACAGTTTGTTTCTTTTGTATTTTTAAGAAGTATGGACAGTTTGTTTATGCCTTCACTTATTTGTTTATTTGGTACTGGAGATTGAACCCAGAGTTGCTTTACCACTGAGCCACATCCCCAGCTCTTTTTGTTTAATTATGAGACAGGATCTCAAAATTGCTTAGGGTCTCACTAAGTTGCTGAGACTGGCCTTGAACTTATGATCATCTTACCTCAACCTCCTGAGTTGCTGGGATTGTAGGCATGTGCCACTGTGTCCGGTTTAGGCATTCACTGCTTCAGGGACATTTTGATTGCTTCCAGTTTGGAGTGATTATGAATATTGCTGCTATAAACATTTTTTACACAGATTTTTGTCTAAACATAAGTTTTAATTTCTCTAGTGTAGATAGCTAGGAGTAAGACTGCTGAATGACATAATATGACATAGTATCACATAGAACGACAAAAAGAAGCTGCCAGACTCTACCATTTGTATTACCAGAAGGAATGCATATGTTCCAGGACCTGTACATCCTTATCAGCACTTGGAAAGGTCAATAGTTTTGGAAAAAATCAACCATTCTAATAAGTGTGAAGAGTATCTTTTAAAAATTATGTTTTCTTTCTGATAGTTGTCAATGCATAGTAGTATGTTTTTAAAACACTTTTAAAATTAAAGTGTTTTAAAAAGACTTTGCCATTAAAATACATATACCATATATGTATTTATCATTATTAGTTAAACACACTCAGGTAACCCAGCAAATAGATCAAGAATGAGAACAACACAAGAATCCTATATGTTCCCTTCCATTTACTATCTACTCCTCCAAACTTTATTCTGACTTACAATCATGAAGATTGTCTTTTCTCTGTAATATATATGGCATCATACAGTATGTGGTCTTGAGCTCTCTGATATTTTCTCTTACTCCTTTTGGAATGTTGGGCAGAATGGCTATAACTCAGAGGAGAGTAAGCATTCTGAGTTTATCATTCCCAACTGGTAGTATAGTGTTTTAAACATTCATTTAGAATTATGAAATATTCACACTACATATTATACTCATTCATCAAGATAATTATAGATGTTTGTTACTAAAATATGAAGGGAGGAAACATTTGAATTTAATTTTGTTGAGGTTTTCTTTTTTATCTTAATTTCTTTAATCATTATTCATGCAATTATTGAGCAGCCCCCCTTATTCCTGCCATTCCTGGCCTCCCTGCATCAAAACAGAATTGTTTTCAACGATGGAGTTGCTAAGAGAGATCCAGTAGCTTGTTAGTTTCCTCGTGGAACTTCTCTAGAGAAGTACCCCATTTCTGTTCTTTCTCTAGTCCTGTGTCAAGATGGCAGAAGCCTGCACTTGCTGTTACAAAGTAAGTGCCAGTTCACCACATGCTTTTGAGTAAATCAGAATTAGACTTGAATTTGTCTTAGTAAGGATGTACAAGTTTACCAACACATATACATACCTAAAACTTTACTGATGTGTTTTTTTGATTCAGGAATTTCTGATAATAGGCCATAACTTTACCTGACTTCTATTTTTATTAACTCAATTATACAGACACATACACACATTCACACGACACTTATAGGCATACTTAAGTAACCATTATACAATTTTTCTCCTTTTTCATATTTTATATCAATGACTAGAATGAATAGCAATAGCATTTTGAGGAACTAGTTCTCATATTTAACAAAGGAATCTGCTAATGATGTCTACTTTGGAATGAGTTACTTATGCAGCATTCATTCCTACATGTCTTGAGACAAATAAAAAAATATTGACGTATCAGCATCACTTTTATATCACAGCAAAAAACTAAGTAATTTAAAAACCAAAGGGAATATTTAAAAGTGGGAGGAGCTAGGGATATATACATAGTTCTCTGGGAAAAAAAAATAAACTTTAGCTTTCAAAATTCCTTTCTCTACCAGACAAAAAAAAGGGGGAAGAGATTTCTAGGAAGATACATTCTGCACTAATGGAATTATTACCAACTACTTTGATGGTCAGGAGTGAGGTTCTCCCTCCTCTGGCCCTGGATCTGAATGAATATTTTGAAATTTGTACTAATGGAATTGAGAAGTTCTTAAACACATGCATTCTGAGCTAGATTTCTTGCTACATTGCTTGACCACTAATGTTTTTATCATTGTTTTAAAATTTTGTATTTATTTTTGGTCTTCTCAATTATAAAGTTGAGATAAAACTAGTGCTTATTTCATTGAAATATTGGAATAAAAAACTTTATACAGCTGGACACAGTGGAGCACATCTATAATCCCAGTGATTTGGGAGGCTGAGGCAGAAAGATTGTAAGTTTGAGGTTAACCTTAATAATTTAGTGAAGTCGTAAGCAATTTAGTAAGAAAGGTGTGGGGATGTCACTCAGTGGTAGAAGTGTTAAAGCGCCCCTGGGTTTGATCTCCAGTACCAAAATTTTAAAGTATGGTTTATACGTATAAAGGATTAGAAAGTGCCTGGCTCAATAAAAGTTGATCGTGATTATCAAATAAATGAATAAAAACATATAGCATAGTCCATCTTCTAGATTTCTCTCTGAGCTATCTCTCCCTCCCTCTCTTTTGGTGTGGTACTGGGGACTGAATCTACGAGGATTATACCTCTGAGCTACCTTCCCCACCTTTTCATTTAATTTTACTTTTAAGACAGTCTTGCTGAATTGTCCAGATGATCTTATTTTTGTCATTTTTATCATTAATATGTTAATTCTTAGTGTTTTAGAGCTAAAAAGGACTTTACAAATTTTCTGTCCCAAACACCACAGTTATATATGAGAAAATCAAAGTTGAGGTAGGAAAAATTAGTAATTGGTCCAGACTGCTAGTAGTGAAACTTGGTAGTTGACTAAAGTCTCTTTGTCCTTATGTTTGAGGGGAATTGAATGCTGTAGTTATAATTGGGTTTACAATCAAGAGAAAATAAAATTTAAAATAAGCAGTCCGAAATCTTTTAGGCAATTCATGATCCATTAACCAGAACTTTCCACCATGTTCCTTATTTCCTGTCTTCCATATTACTCAGAGCATTGCATTAGTTACATTTTGGTGGTTACGGATTCCTTGAAATGTCCAATTTGCATCATTTTTTTATTTTCCCGTGAATGCTGCCCATGTGTTGTGTTTGTCCACAGGCTCAGGGGAGCAGACATCAAAGCCTAGCCAGGAACTTTCTATTTCTCAGGTAGTCTGAAGTATCATTTGAAGAAGTTCCTCAATTTCTCTTGCTTCTTGCTTCTTTCAGAGAAATAAATGCTAACCAGAGACACTCTAATTGCACAGGTCCACCAGGAGTGAAATCTTTCATTTCATGTGATCAAAGTAGATTGCCTATTTCAGACTTTAAAATGCAAACATCTTATTTGTGCTCATTGGTCTTGTTTTAATCCGTGGTTAAAATACTCACAATGCAGCTTTCATGCTGAAATCCTGCAAAGGTCACTGTCCTGGGAAAAATAGTTATTCACAAATGATCAAGAAAGAGAAAGAAAAAGAGTATGCTGTGTCAATTTCTAAAAGGTGTCTTGACTCTGTGTGTGTGTGTGTGTGTGTGTGTGTGTGTGTTTGTGTGTGTGTGAGGGAGAGAGAGAGAGAAAAGAGAGAGAGAGAGATGTGATGATGATGGAAAAAATGATTAAGTGCTAAAAATCCAGTAAATTTTTATTACCATTTTATTAAATGTCAGACCCTTTGCTAGGCATTCAGGATACAGCAATGACTAAGACAGCATACCAGAGAGTCTGTGAAGTCTTGGGACAAGGATTCAATGCAGGCAGCCGTCTCGAGTCTTCTCTCTTAATCACTGCCTCTTAAAATCTTCCTGTACATGAAACTATCACTCATTGTTTTTTTGACTAATGGAAAAGGAAAAAAATTGTGTCATTGTTTTCACACCAACATTTAGCATAAAAGGGATAAACACCAATATCTTGAGTCTGCATCTTCAATTATTCAAAATATCTTAGTGAAATTAAAAACAGTATTAAAGTATGCATATTGGCTTAGTTATTTTTTGGGCATGTCTTGTTGTGATGGGTGACTTGATGTGCTTGTTTTTAGTTTTTATGATATTAGATAGATCTTTCCAAGTGTTTATTTGAAGGTGCTTAACCTTCCTGGTCCCATCTAGATATCAGCCCCTTTCTATTGGAGGAAGGAAATCAAACTGTTTAGAAGCTTGGTGCTGGAATGAGTGGCCTTATGTTCGATTCCAACTCTGCCACTTACTTAACTGTCTTATTTCTAATAAGTCACTTAGTTCCTCTATGGCTTGAGTTTTTTTAATCTGGAAAAATTATATTTCATGGAGATATGATTTACCTTATAGATATTTTTAACTCCAATCCTGATTTTAGCTTGTATTCAAATAACATCAGAGGTTGTTACTATAAAACAAAAGGGACAACCAGGTTTCTGGGTCTAATGTTGTAGTACCTATCACCCTGGAAACCATAAGGCTTTTCTCCAGTGGTCTACAGGATATCAATGCTACTTAGAATTTCTATGGAATCAGCAGTCAGCTTTTACTTTTGAGTTTTCTGAATAGCACTCCTGAGCAAGAAATCTTCCCAGCTTGTTTAGGACTGATTGTTTTACTCTGTTTTCATCGTCTCCACATTGCCTTTAGCAAAGGTGAAAACCTCTGTGAGATTGAGTGTGATATGCCATTGCCCTGAGACAGTGATTACGACAGCTGGGGTTCTGGTCACCAACATGCACTCAGTATTCTTCCTGGCCCACTGCCTTGTTTTGTTATACAAAGGTTCAGGGAGAACAAGTCATTTCTTGAGTACACTCAAACATTTATGGGAGAGGCTCCATAAATCTCTCTAGTGAGTAACAATGGGACAATAAAACTCCAGGATTTGGAACTCACTTTGGTTCTCATCTTCTGTCCAGACTTTTGTGATTTAGAAAGTCCATATGTTAAAATCTCAGGGATGCTGATTCAGAGAGACCTCCCTTTAACTTGGAGCTTGCTGGTGACCTCCTATTTGTTTGCTTCCTCTTACTTTTTCCCAAACTAAAATTTTTCACAGGACTTCATATAATTTTTCCAGCTTTTCTGGTATAAACCATCTGTGGTCATTTTGCAGAGTCTCTTTGGGTCATGGGAAAGTTCTGTCTTTCCTGCGTAGCACATATACGAGCCCTGCTCATACAGCCACTGCTCAGTGAAGGGCAGTTCCATTTGTCTCTAAGGAGTGCAGTGATACTTTTTGGTGTTGTCCATCTATAATTGTGAAAAATGTGGTAGAATGTTCATACATTTAAAGAACTCACCGGTCCCTTGAGTTTTATCTCTTTTCTCAAAGAGACAGTTGGTTATAGAATCCCTATAAGAAAATGCAAGTTTTCAAATGCTCTATATGATAGTATATTTAAGTTGATTTTTCAAACTTTCAACTTCCAATTGACCATTGAAAGGACAGAGGACACAAAATATGTTGCCGGACATGTGCTGTCTTTGTCTGTTGGCTGTGTCATGCCCAGTGAAAATCACCTACATTTTTCATTGGACAAATTTTTGTCTTCCATCAGGACCCAGACAAGGAAATTTTCCTTGATTCTTTAATCCATGATGCCTGAGTTCAAAAATATGTATTATTCCATATTTTAGTATTTGAACATATCTTGTCATATGTATTTGAATTCTTATATCTATGCACTTGTATGGCATAAAACTATGTACTCTGTGAAAACAGGGTCTATCTCATATAATCCTACTAAAGTCCAGATAGAACTAATGATTGCAGACACCTGTTACTTTAAATTGCTGAAAACAGCAATATATATCCCATGTAGACATTCTGAGAAATACCAATATAATATAGCCAATGATTTTTAAAAAAGCAAGAAAAAATTTGCAGTGTGTGTGAGAGAATGAGAGAGAGAGAGGGAGACATTGAAAAACTGGGATCATGTTATATATGGTTTTGATATTTGTTCTTTTAATAAGCCATTATTAATTTTTCCCAAATGCATACTCTTACTAGTCATCATTTATTTAATTATTTACCTATTGTTGGGCTTTCAACTTGTTTCTGATTTGATCATATTATTAAAAGTGATTTGATACTCAACTACTTGGGAAGCTGAGGCAGGAGGATCCCTTTTTTTTTTTTAATTTTTTTTTAGTTGTAGATGGATACAATGTCTTTATTTTATTGCTTTGTATGTGGTGCTGAGGATCGAACCCAGGGCCTCATGCATGCGAGGCAAGCGCTCTACCGCTGAGCTATAATCCCAGCCCCAGGAGGATCCCTTAAGCCCAGGAGTTTTTCTTTTTGGTGGTACTGGGGATTGAATCCAGGAGCTCTCTACCACTGACCTACATCCTCAATCCTTTTTAATTTTTTTGTTTTGAGCCAGGGCCTTGCTAAATTGCCCTGGGCTGGCCTCCAGTTTGTGTTCCTCCTGCTTCAGCTTCTTGAGCAGCTAGGATTACAGTCATGTACCATTGCACCTGGCTATAATTATTATAGCTTTTTAGTAAATTTTAACATCTTGTAAGACAAATTGTTCATGTTAGTATTTTGTTCTTTACAAAAATACATTGAATTTTCTTGACCATTTTCACCTAGAAAAATTTAGAAATTTTGCCAAATTAAAAATATCTGTTTGGGATTTTGCATGAAATTGCACTAATCCTTAAGATTCTTTGAGATACAATAGCAATAAACATAAAGTGTTCAGAATATTCTCTCAAATTGGACTAACACTCCTCCTGTGTTGAAAGATGATTGTCTATTTGTGGCCTCATGCAGTTGTGCAAGAGGTACGATGTTTGACATCTACAAAGAACATTTTAAGAAGAGACTTTTCAAAATAGCTCTGACAACTCTGATTTTACTTATTAGACATGTCCCCTTCGAATGCTAACGTGAGTTTTCTGTCATCAGTAAATCTTAGGCAAATATTTTAATCCTGATTTTTTAAGTACATTGGTAGCCCTTTTAAAGCAAAGTTTACTAAAACATTAAAATAAATATCTTAAACAACTTTCATATTTGAATGAGGTTTAAAAATTTATCACTGAAGAATGGTCCTAAACTATTGGTAAGACCTTTATAGAAACAATGAAAAAATAGTTTTCACTCATCTAAACCACCTTATCTGTCTATTGTTTTTGGGTTTCATTCAATTTTTTTTTCTTTCTTTTTATTTTTTTCCCCTCTCTTAAATACATGTGTCCTTGTTTCTGGTGGGAATTCTTGCTAAGTGATATGTGTCTCTCTCTTCCTTTGGGATTTGAATTATCCCAGAACCATCTTTTCTCTCCTTTTTTTCCCATAAATTCTGCTTCTCAGATGACAGTGTCCCTGTTTGGTTTCACAAACATCTGAATGAAATCTGTTTGTTTTCCTTTGGAAATACACATTGTAAATTGAGTGCATTTCATTTTTAGAAAAGTACAAGGTGATAATTCAAAGCCTGTACAGACGGAAGATTTTTATGTTCAAAGCAACTGCAAGAAGTGTAGCCTTATTTTCCAAAACTCTCCAAGGAAAGCCTCATCTTTAAAAGGGAAAAAAATTCTTTTTTTTTTTTGGATAATTCTATTTATTTGTTTAGCTTTTGATCAACAATTTTGAAGAGAAGACCTTTTGTAATTAAGGAGGGGGATTGTTTTCTTAATTTTTGTTTTGTGTTCTTAATACTCTAGTAATAACTCAAAAATATCAAAATGATGGTGTCTACAAATGCTAGGAAGGTGTTGAGCGCAGAAGTATTTTGTATTTTGGAAGCTCAGTAGCCTATAAAAATGCCCCACATTTTCAGTGGCATTTAGGGAAAGAAGAAACTACCGTTTGCCCTTAACAGCTTCTTTTAAGAACACCAGGTTGACAGGTTTAAGATATAATTTAGGGATACTTGAGAGATGAGAAGAAAATATTTTGCTTTAATTTCAATATGAACTGTAAAATGGAAGAATTTTATGTGAAATGAATATATTATAGACACCAACACTTTAGCTTGAAAATATCCTATAAACAAAGTGTGAATATAGACAAATACTTCAAGAGGGGTTGCTGGAATCACCAAGTTTTCATCTGATTTTAAGTTGTCAACCTTAGAGAATCATGGCAGGAGGATTCTGATGGTATTTGGAGTACTCTTGCATGCAAAACACCTAGATAAGAATTCAAGGGGGCAAACCTGAGTACATGCACATAGACAGTTTTCTATGGTTTGTGAAATGATTACTTTGCTTGTTTAGAGAGAAAACGACTTCTTCAAAAAATGGATTGGTATCATAAATATTTAATTTAAATTTTACTCTAATGTTATTTATATCTATCTATCTATCATCTATCTATCTATCTATCTATCTATCTATCTATCTATCTATCTATCTATCTATCTATCTGCAGTACTGGGGATTGAACCCAGTGGCACTCCCACTGAGCTACATTTTTAGTCCTTTGTTTTTTATTTTGAAACCGGGCTGTTACCCAGGCTGCTCTCAGATTTGTAATCTTACTTCAGCCACCTGAGTAGCTGAGATTACAGGCATGTGCCACTACACCCAGCTAATTTTACTCTATTTTAAATCATTAAACACAGATTAGCTTAACAGTCAATGTGATTCAGATTCAGTTCAATTTTGTTTTTTAAGAAAATTCAATTCAAAGGTGCCAAATAACACTAATGATATGCCTCACCACAAAACGTTCAGATGATAATTTTAGGGTCTTCCTGCCCCCGGTGCTGGGGATGGGAATCCAGGGCTACACACATGCTAGGCAAGTGCTCTACCACTGAGCCACACATACCTCCAGCCCTATTTTAGTTTTTTATAAAGGAAACCAACCAGTGTCTACTAGTTGGATTTTTCTTTCTTCATCAATACAATTCCACGGTAGAAACTTTTCACCCACACAAGCTTAAATGCCTCTTGAGCAATGAAAGATATCATCTGGTACGAATTGACCCATGGTGAAATATCACAGAAAGAGATGGAACAATTACAAAAATGGGACTAAGAGAAAAGTAGATTTATGTAACATTCCAATTTATTAAAGATAATAATCGATTATCTACTTAGTCTGTTAACTGATCATCTGTTCCTAAACAGAAAAATGTTTGCCATCAAAAACTTCCAGTCTATAGAGAGAGTTTGTGAATAAAACTGTACTATACAATGCAGGTAGCAACAAACTATGGCTTACAGACCCAGCTGACCCACCGCCTATTGGTGTAAATATAATTTTATTAGAACACAGTTATGCTTATTCCTTTATACATCATTTCTGGCTGATCTTGCACTATACTGACAGAGTTGAATAGTCAGAACAGAGATCTTTGGCCCCCACAGCCTAGAATATTTACTGTTTGTGTCTTTACAGAAAGATGGGTTGGCTTCTGGTATAACATGTTGGTGGCAATAGTGATTTTAAAGGAACATGGTGAATTTTCCTATAAAGTGATTAGGAAAATGCTTTCTGAGATGGTAACATCTGAATAGACTAGACGAATATTAGGATGAAAGTCCTGCCTATTTGGGAAAACAGAATCCAGACGAAGGGGAACAGGATGTGCAAATGAGATGAGGACCTGCTTGTCCTATTTGAGGAGCAGCAGGAGGCCAGGAAGCCTTCAGTGTATTTATTGAAGGGGGTGGACAGTGGTGAGAAGTGCTATGAGAGACGGCAGAGGGCAGACAAGGAGGGCCCTGAAGACTCACTCTAGAAATTTTGCTTTTACTCTGAGTCAGGAAATCACTGGGGGCAGAGGCTGTACCTCTGGGGGCAGAGTTGAGGAGTGACATAATAGGTCTTATATTTTATAAAGAAATCTCCAGCTGTGGGTTGCTTAACCCTGTGGCAGTGGCAGCAGATGTAATAAGTGTTTGGACATCAGATGCATGTTTAGAAGGTAGCCAGTGGGATTTGCTGATGGACAGGATATGATTTGTGAGAGAGGAAAATAGCCAGGGATGGTTCCAAAGATTTTGTTCCAAGCAACTAAAAGAAACAAGATCTAATTTGTGGTAGGGGCACACTGAAAGAATGAACATTTTGGGCTTTGTTTGTTTGTTTGTATCTTTCTAGAGCTTTTATTTTCAGTTTAACAAGTCAGGAAGAGAGGTTTACCAATAATGCCACTTGTTTCAGTGGGTGAAGTTACCAGAAGCAATGATTTATTCACTTCTCTTTCCATGGCTTCTCATCAGTTTCAAGATGCTTCACCTGGATCTCTGCCTCATCCTTTCTTCTCTCTTGTTTTAAGCTAATATTGCTTTTTTCTGTCCTTTGCCCTCTGAGTCCAGAGGCAGCAAGGTGGGCCTCTAGGCTGTATACCCATAGCTGCCAAGAATTTGTTTTTGAACATACAAAATTTGAGGTGGCTGTTAGTATCCTAGTGATCACATTGTGTAGGCAGCTAGATATTAGAGATGACTTCTGGGAAGTAGCCTGGGCTGAAAACAAAAATTAGGGAATAATTTTGGCACAGACATTAGAAACCATGGACTGAGATGACCTGAGAACAAGTATAGAAAGAGGGAGAAAAAAAGAAGCTCATACTTTCATGTTTATGATCATGAGGAAGAAACAATAAAGACAGAAGATGCAACTGGAAAGGTGGGAGGGCAACTGAGAGAACATGATGTCCTGGAAGCCAAATGAAGAAGTTGATTGAAGATGGAAGAAGTGACTGAACTTACTGACTGGACTGTCACAAATGTTGCTGAGGTCCAATAAGATGAGGACTCAGACCTGATCTTTAGATTTGGTCATTTAGTACCCTGAAAAAGAGTTATTTAAAGATAGGGACAATAGATCAATTAGAATAAGTTCAAGAAGGGGAAAAAAGATACTGAGATAAGTGATGTAACTGTGAAGCAAATGGAGAAAATGTGGGTACATGACTCTTATGAGAAGTATTTTTCAATTAAAGACAACCTGGGACATGAGGCAGTAGCTAGAGAGAGAGATAGGGTCTAGGTATGGTAATGCAAATGACCTTGACCTCAGAGAGAGAGAGAGAGATCGAGGGAGATTATCTTAAGTGAATAAAATGTGCAAGTCAAAGTGTGGTCTTAGGTAAGTGCATGAGGAATCATCCACAGAACAGGAGGTAAGATCAAGTACACAGACACGAATAAAAGATGGTGTGATAGGTTTTGTGATAGACCTATGTGAATTGATTCATATTTTCAACAGAGTAAGGGTTTAGGTCCTTAAGTTGAAGTGAGGTGCTAGGAAAGTGGATGAGTGAACGGATTAGGGAAACAGCTAGAACTGCCTGAGCGCTAAGGACCCGCCTGAGGTACATGGTCCTGGCTGTGAGTGCAGTGAGCATGGCTGAGTGCATTTTTCCCTGCCCTGTTCTCTTCCTTTGGTGCATGTGAGAAACTACTTAAAGAACAGTATTTAGGGCTAGGGATATAGCTCAGTTGGTAGAGTGCTTGTCTCACATGCACAAGGCCCTGGGTTTAATCCCTAACACCTCAAAAAAAAAAAAAGAACAGTAGTTAGCTAGGTTTGGAGTTTTCCAGAGGGTTACTATGGACAGGGAAATGGGCAAGGGAGTTGAGAGTGTGTGATACTGATGAATTCAAGAATCTAAGATAAGGAGCTGAGAATATGAGATAGGGAAGGAACAATGGAGAGGCAATAGAATAATTGGAGATCCAAAGTTGAATAATTATTAGAGTAGGATACAAGAGCAAATGATCTGGAAAGATAGGATGTGGTGACTAGAAAGAGGCAACTTCAGGTTGAGGAATGATGCAGCTATTGATAAAAACAGACGGGGTATAACCATTCAAGAGGTGACTTACTTAGAGTGAAGGGCAACCACAGTTCACGGGAGGCACGATCTGAAGGGTCAAGATATTGGAAGGATTGTATGTGTGGATGTGGAAATTTCCAAGAACTCTGGCAGTGATTGTTCTGATATGACCATTGCTAACATTTTCAAGGAATGGGACAAGGTCCTGGAGGTCCTCAGATGACTGGAAGTAGCAGGAATAGTAAGTAAGATAGTCTAATGGTAAGAACTGGGAGCTTTGGAGATTCAGCCCAAAAATACACTAAACAACTCACAAAATAGTGACTCCCAAATTTTATTGCATATTAGAATCACCTAGGGAGCCTTAAACCCCTTGGACTCCCAGGTCACAGCCCATAGCAGTTATATCAGAATGTCTAAGGATGGGAACACTGAGTGATGTTCTTAAGGTCACTAGTTATCAGTGTCAGCAGTTTGAGAACCACTGCCGTGGGGTCAACCCTATGCTATACCATTTGATGGGAATTAAAGTAAGACAAATTGGCCTTGGCTACAAGGCAGATTTCGGGAACTATCTCTGTGTAAATGGGGAGCAGGAAATGAAAACAACATTGAGAACAATAACAAAAACAACTGTTGAAAATCAGCCGGAAATGGTGAAGTTATTATGACAAGAAAGTCGACAATTTGTGAGGAGTACTGTAGTTCAGATGATAGCTTTAATAGCTGAGGGGGTTGTGTCAGTTCCTGAAGCCTGTCCTCAGCCTCCTCATTTGGTCAATGGGATCAAAATATTCACCCTTCAATTATTGGCAGAATATGAATGCCTTTGGCAGAGTACCCTCAATAAATGTAAATTCCTCCTTTGAAAATATTTTTGCATTTTCCCCATAAATCCATGTAATGTTCTTTTGTTACAGATGTTTTGTGTACTTGCCCATATATGCATATATAACTTACATTTGTTAAATACAATTATATATAATATATATATATACACACACATATATATTTATATATATGGCTATATGGAGGCCCCTTTACTTACAAACAGATAAACCCATTTTAAGTTGAAAATATCATAAGTTAAAAATTCACTTTGTACACCTAACCAAGCAAGCATCATACTTAGCAACACTGTCCACTTGAGCATTGTTTCCCCTCATGATCATGTGCCTGACCTGGAGCTGCTGCCCAGCATCGCCAGAGTGTATCATAGTGCACACTGATAGCTGAGGAAAATATCCAAATTCAAAATTTGTGTATGGCTTTCATACCTTGAAAAATTATAAGTCAAACCATCCTAAGTTGGGAACCACCTATATGATCATTCAAATTAGATCACAAGACAAGAAGCAATATGTCCAGTGTGTGTAATACTTTTGTCACAGCGAAGCTGGGTTCATTGATTTTATCTTCATACAATATGACTGTGTCAAGCTCCTCATCTACTCTTGCCTTGTAACAAGATAGTAAATAATATTTTTAGAGAAGGGAGAGAGGAATTTTTGTTGTATTGCCTTGTGGTTTACTTCTCTGAATGTCCTTTTAGGGTTGTTGATATAATACATGTGCCACCTGCATAAATCAGTAACTGGCCCATAATGAGGGTTAGTATATATTCAATAAATTATTGCTACCATTATTCATCATTTTATAGACAGGTTAATAGGGGAAAATACACACATTTCTAATATTAGAAAAATTGTTTTGCATGATTTCTGACAGTTTTCCTGACACTTTGTTTATTCAGGACGTAAAGTTTGCAAGGACACATATTTAATTTCCTCTGATAAAGAGCTTGACAGGAAATTGAAGAAATTGAAAAAAAAATAGAAAAGATGAATTGCTCCATAAGTGTTCAAAGTAAATTATTTGATGTAAACATACCTAAGAGTTCTATGTACAGATTTTTTTTTTAATGAGACAATAATCTATTGTCCCTTTTTACAATTTGCTGAATGTGAATTTGCTCAAGAGTAGTTACAGAGAGGCAGTTTTGCCAGATTCCAAAGGCATTCTTGCTGTGCTGATGAGCCAGTGACAACTGAGTGAACACTCCGGGAGCCCAGGGAGCCCAGGGCTGCGTGGGGGAACAGGCCCGGCAAAAGTACCTTTCTTAGCATAGTGCTATTCCACAGGAAACTATTAAAGCATCTACATGTAGAGGAGGCCTTCACTCTGAAAGTGTTACTTATTTATGTTTATCCCTTCCACTTTGATTTTTCTGACAATTATGTAATAAGCATGTAAAAATCCAATTTTAAAATTTGAAGTCTCATGAAAGACCCAGAGGATTTCAGATCAGTTGACAATAACAGAGTTAAGCAGTCTCCTGGCACCATTCTGTAATACTTAACATGTTTTTCTGGGCTATAAATTAAGTAGAAGTTCACTAGAGTTTAAATAAATTACTGTGAAAGTGGTTTTTGACGCAATGAGCCTGAGAAGTGATCTGTTGGCCTAAGGGGAAAGACAATTTAATGTCCTCTTGTTACTAAGACATTGTATTTCTCAGAATCACTTAATATATACCAATATTATTGTGTTTTTGCTAAATTGCTACATTTTCATCATCAGAACAAGAAAGGTCTTCTTCTAAGTGTATAAAAGACAAAGAACATGAAGGGCTTATTGCCCTCCACGCCTAACCAAGAATTGGTGGGAACCTTTGGTACAGTGGGGAATGCAAACTCAATACAGATTCCATCTTAATCAGAGTATAAGCCTTTTCAAAATCTTACATTAAAAAGTCATGAAGAAAAGAGAAATTTAAGTTTAATTGTCATTTGTTTATCCTCTGCACTATTCTAAGTGCTATTGTTTCTTAACTATTTGATGGTCTGAACAGTATTTTAGTGTTTACTAGTGAGTACCTGCACCTATGCAAAGAGGGTTTTATGTTTATTTTATGGTTTGTTTTGCAGTGCTAGGAATCCAACCCAGGGCCTGTGCATGCTAGGCAAACACTCTACTCCTGAGTCACACCTCCAGCCCCCAAGGAAAGTTTTAGAAATCTAGGATGCTTTCAAGGAGCCAGCAGAGTGACCCTGACAGCTGGTATCTTAGCTACACTACAGTGAGTAGATGTGGCATCTTATTCATTGTGGGGTTTATTTTGATGATGGTTTTATTCTGATGCACAAACATTTATGTATCCATTTGAGTAATCATAGTGAAGAAATAGACAAAATTTAATGCTTATATAATGCAGCATTTTGCAGAGTGCTAGCACTGCATAGATGCTCAGCAAATATTAGCTGAATGTATAAAGACCAGTGAGAGAGAAGCTGGTGAGGTCATGCTGTCCTAAAGGTGAAACACAGAAGTTAATTGGTCTTTTAGCCCAGGGAGGCTTTATGGAACAAGTAGTAGCAACCAGCAAAAACAAATAACAATAAAAATTGTTTTTGGATATATACTCAGCAGGTAAGTTCGAAATAAGAAGTGTAAAGCTGAAGAGAACTGGGACTGAACAGATCCAGAAAAGTCTTCTGTAGATTTAAATTAGTGTGGCAAGGCATTGTGAAACATTTTAGTCTAAATTTGTGAGAATATTTCTTGGTAGCATGGACAAGGCACACAGTAGGTGGTCTGGGCAGTTGTCAGTCTACAGAATAAAAGGAGAAGGGAATGCTGGAGATGAGGAACAGGAGAGGAGGTTGTTTCAGTATTTATAGAAATGACTAAATTAGCTGTGGTAATAGCAGAGAATAAAACCGAAGTTATGGGCAGGAAGAATTTAGAGAATTTGCTGAGTTGTAGTTGAATATGCATATAGGACTTCAAATCACTTGGGGTTGTATTCACCAAGTATGTAGCTATGAAGACTGGATTTTGAAAAGAAATGTACTTTTTCTTCTCTTTTCCCTTTCCTTTTCTTCCCCTCCTCTCCTTGTTTTATTTTTTGGTAATGCAGCCAATATTTAAAACTCCAGATTGGAAAAGGATTGTAGATATGATTTACTTGAATGCTTCCATTTTACAAGAGAGAATAGTGAGGACAAAGAATAAATGACCTGCTCAAAGCAACAGAGTATTGGTACCTCTACTCTTGGGAGGGCTTGGACTCCCGGGCTATTTTCATCACCATTTCTCTTGTGTGCAAAGACAGGAATGTGCATCGTCTATAATCCCAGACTGAAATACTACATCTTCAGAGGGATATTAAAAAGTTAAAAATGGTAAAAACAGATAAAAATATCCCATGCTAACTCCATACCACTATAACATAAATTGGGGGGTCCATCCAGGCTTCTAGTGAGAACCACTGGATAAGCTTTTTCAGAAATAAAGATTGTAAAGTATATTTTTAAAGTTCTAAAAGTGGCTTTATTGATGACAAGAACAGTTTAACATGTAAACATCCTAAAGCAGAAGCACTAAATCAAGGACATTATACCCATAGGAAAAGTGTATGATGTTTGTGAAAAACAAACAGAACATGTTTTTATATGTATATTTACAATTCTCTGAAATTCTTTGCTTGCATGAAGTTATTTGCAGGAATCCTGGCTGTACTGGGGCATTTTACAGACAGACATAGATTGGCTCAGAGACCTTCTGCACTGTCTCCACAGGAGATGGGGGGGGGTTCCTAGAACTCCCCAAATGTAAAATATTATACTTATCAAATATTAAAATAGCATATTTATGTAAAAATAACATGTATAGTGAGCAACCCAGTCATTGGTGAATATTTAAAGATGTAATATTTTCCAATATTTCTATATCTGGCAACCATAAGAGTCATTGTTCCAATGGTAAAAATATGCACTTGCAGAGTACAACCACTTCAGGATGATTATTAATGAGTTTATTCACAGGCACATGGGCAAAGTGTGGCAGATCCATACAAGACAGTGCATTCAATTTGACTAGTGTCAGCAAAGCTATTGTTATCACTTCTCTCAAGATGTTAGGGCAAGAAAGGTTACTAGAATGGGGAGAGGAGGTAGCCGGTTAAGGTCACCTTGAAAGGAGTCTGGACTTAAGTTCAAGAAATGCAGCCAACTCAAGCTGACCACAATGGGGAGTATTATGGTTTAGATATGAGGTGTTCCCCCAAAAGGTCACGTGTGAGACAATGCAAGAAAAATTTAGAGGTGAAATGATTGGGTTATAAGAATCTTAACCTAATCAGTACATTAATCCATTTGAATAGTTTAACTGAATGGTAACTGTAGGTAGGTAGGGTATGGCTAGAGGAGGTGGGTCATTGGATGCATGCCTTTGGGGTACATATTTTATACCTGGTGAGCAGAGCTCTCTACTTCCTTGTTGCCACACTCTGAGCTACTTTCTTCTGCTAGGTCCTTCTGCCTTGATGTTCTGCCTCATCTCAGGCCCAGAGCAATGGAGTTGACCATCTATGGACTGAGATCTCTGAAACTGTGAGACCCAAATAAACTTTTCTTCTCCTAAAATTGTTCATGTCAGATGTAGACCAATGGTACAGAACAGAAGACACAGAGACAAACCCACAAAATAGAGTTATCTCATACTAGACAAGGGTGTCAAAAACATACATTTGAGAAAAGATAGCCTCTTCAAAAAATGGTGCTGGGAAAACTGGAAATCTATATGCAGCAAAAGGAAACTGAACCCCTATCTCTCACCATGCAGAAAACTCAACTCAAAGTGGATCAAAGACCTAGGAATTAGACCAGAAACCCTGCGCCTAATTGAGGAGAAAATAGGCCCAAATCTTCATCACGTCAGATTAAGCCCTGACTTTCTTAACAAGACTCCCAAAGCTCAAGAAATAAAAGCAAGAATCAATAAATGAAATGGATTTAAACTAAAAAGCTTCTTCTTGGCAAAAGAAACTATCAATGAGGTGAACAGACAGCCGACATTCTGGGAGCAAATGTTTGCCACATGCACATCAGATAAAGCACTGTCTTCAGGCTATATAAACAACTCAAAAAACTTAACACCAAAAAAACAAACAACCCAATAAATAAATGGGCTAAGGAGCTGAATAGATACTTCTCAGAAGAAGATATGCAATCAATAAACAAATATATGAAGAAATGTTCAACAGCTCTAGAAATTAGAGAAATGCAAATCAAAACTACTCTAAGATTTCATCTCACTCCAGTCAGAATGACAGCTATCCAAAATACAAGCAACAATAAATGCTGGCGAAGATGTGCTGAAAAAGGCACACTCAAACATTGCTGGTGGGACTACAAATTGGTGCAACCTATCTAGAAAAAAGTATGGAGATTTCTTAAAAAACTTGGAATGGAACCACCATTTGACCCAGCTATCCCACTCCTAAAGATTTAAAGACAGCACACTATAGTGACACAGCTACTTCAATGTTTATAGCGCACAATTCACAATAGCTAAACTGTGGAACCAACCTAGGTGCCCTTCAATAGATGAATGGATAAAGAAATTGTGGTATATATACACCATGGAATAATACTCAGCTATAAAAGAGAATAAAAGTATGTCATTTGCAGGTAAATGGATGGAATCGGAGAACATCATGCTAAGTGAAGTAAGCCAATCCCAAAAAACCAAAGGCCGAATGTTCTCTCTGACTAGTGGATGCTGATCCATAATGGGGATGGGGGTGGGGAGCATGGGAGAAATGGAGGAACTTTGGTTGGAATGGGGGGAGGTGGGGGAGGGAAGGGGAATGGGAGTAGCAAAAATGGTGGAATGAGATGGACATCACTACCCCAGGTACATGTATGAAGACATGAATGGTGTGACTGTATCTTGTTTGCAACCAGAGAGATGGAAAATTGAGCTCTATATATGTACTATGACTTGAAATGCATTAAAAAAATATAAAAAAAAAGAAAAAAATTGTTCTTGTCAGGTCTTTTGTTCATGGTGGCAAAAAGCTGACTAAAACAGGGAGGGAGACAGCAGAAGAATGTATATACTCTGACCTTACTTTCCTATCTTCATCTAGTCTCCATCATAGTTCCCCACCGGCCAAACCTATGAAGAAACCAGAGTGCAGAGGAGTGGAGCAGGACAGAGTAGATCCTGGGAGCAAGGAGAGGATTTAGTACAGGAGCGGAGGAGGTGAAGCTGAGGCCTTGAAAAGGTTAATGTCTATTGATTATCCTGTTAATTTGCTCCTCAAACATTTCTTGAATATTTACTATAGGTCAGGCTCTGTTATTTGTCATTGAGAACAGAAAGATGAATAAAACCAAGTCCCCCAAGTATAGGAGCTCACAGGTTAGATGGAGAGGATCACAAATGCACACAAGAGGGAAATTTTTATGTAAGTGGAAGGTAAAAATTCCAAATAAATGCCAAAACTTTTGAAGGAAGATTTCAGCAGCTGCTTTGAAACGGATGTTTTCCTGCAAAGATTCCTTAAAGATAACAGGAAATCCATTGCCCGGAAGTACATTGAACCTAATCAGTGAGCAGGGAGAGAAAACAATATCAGGATGTCACACCAAGGCCTGAGAGCAAGTAGTGAAATTGATAAAAGTGTCCAATTAAGAAAGTACTGAAGCACTATGGAGATTTCCCTGAGTCTAGAAAGGGCTGTGTGTTTATGTGTGTAAGGTCAACGGTGTGCTTCTGCAGGGTACCAGGATGGAAGACAGGAGAAGAGGCGTGCTTACCATTGACTTAGATTCCATGTCAAATGTCCTTAGGAGAACTTCTTTTTTTTGGTACTCGGGATTGAACTCAGGGGCACTCGACTACTGAGCCACATCCCCAGCCCTATTTTGTGTTTTATGTAGAGACAGGGTCTCACTGAGTTGTTTAGCACCTCGCCGTTGTTGAGGCTGGCTTTGAACTCGCAATTCTCCTGTCTCAGCCTCCCTAAATGTTGGGATTACAGGCTTGTGCCACCGCGCCTGGCTAGGAGAACTTCTTTAGAGAGAGTCCATGTGATCCAGATGCATCACATTAATCTATATAATTTCTATTTTCCCCCACATGAACTTGTACCCAGAACTCAGTCTCTTACCAGTTTCTATACACAAGAAAATTCAATCACACACTTAAAAAAAAAAAACCATTCATAGCAAATTTGTCATATCTTTTATAGATTTTATAGAAAAATTTGTTAAGGTCAGTGGGGGAGCTTAATTAACCCTCATCCATTGATTATCATGCTCATTGCTTCTCTCCCTTCTTCTTCCTCATTTCTTCTTTCTTCTTCCAGATATTTTCAACAGAAACTTCAGGTATTTCCTTCTGTTACTGTTAATCTACTTCAAAACACTTTAGAAAAAGTTAAGTGGTTCACAAACCTTAGCATTAGTCAATTACCGAAAGGGCTTGTTGAAACAGTTTTTTCCCAGGACTTTGGGAGGCTGAGACAGGAGTACCCCTGTGTTCAATCCCTGGTGCCGAACAAACAAACAAACAAAAAACCCCACGGATTTCTGGGATGTGACAATTTTCATTCCTAAAATATTCCCAGATGCTGCTGCCGCCACTGATCTGGGGGCCACACTTTAAGGAGCCTGACTTTCAATTGTAACACAACATGTCTCAATGAATGGCTTCTTTAACTGTCAGATGATTCATCCCTCTATTAATATCACAAGGACAAAAGCAGATGAATGGTTTCAGTATGACAGATCTAATAACTTTGTTAAAGAATGTTTCTTTTCACTAAGACTGAATGTAATCCTCTACCCAGATTGGAATTTATATAAAACCAAATTAAGCTGGGCGCGGTGGCTCAAGCCTGTAATCCCAGCACTTAGGGAGGCTGAGACAGGAGAATCGCGAGTTCAAAGCCAGCCTCAGCAACAGCGAGGCTCTAAGCAACTCAGTGAGACCCTGTCTCTACATAAAACACAAAATGGGGCTGGGGATGTGGCTCAGTGGTTGAGTATCCCTGAGTTCAATCCCCAGTACCAAAAAGAAAAAAGAAAACCAAATTATAACATATTCCTTGATTTAATTAGGTATATGAGAACAAAGTGAAGAGAGTGATAGAGTAGAAATCATTACATGGGGTTTTTAAATATATTTTTTAGTTGTAGATGGACACAATATCTTTATTTTATTTATTTATTTTTATGTGGTGCTGAGGATCGAACCCAGTGCCTCACGCATGCAAGGCAAGTGCTCTATCACTGAGCTACAATCCCAGCCCCATTACATGGTTTTTAATATTACTTTGCCACATGATAGTACTGACTAGTATTATCACATGAACTTTTATTCATTTAAAAAAGAAACCCTCAGCTTGAAAGCAAGTGTTTACAATTAACTACATGGTAAAATCCAGCAAAATGTCTCTTAGTATTCAGGTCATCTGTTTTCCATTCCTATGACAAAACTGAGATAACCAACTTTAAAAGAAAAGGGATTTATTATTATTTTAACTGCATGCATAAGTCTATGTTACATTGTCAGGACATGCACTTGTTGGCTGCACATTTGTAGTTACCTGGAGAAAAGGGACGTCACCTTTATGGGTTTCCATAACTCCCTGCAAAGTACTCATCCAAAATTGCATGTATTCCTGCTCAACAGGGACACCTTTGGTTGAGTGGCTCCTAAATAAAGATGAGCTCTTTTTGGAGGTTTCTGCCCTAATTCTTATATATTTCATTTCTACAAAAATATAAATAAAACAAATACTTTACTTTCCTATGGGTAATTCTTTTACTTTCACTATGGGTAATTCTAAAATATGTCATCTGCTATCTCGGATTTCCATTATATTTCTCTAGTATGATAAACTCACACGTGAAGAATTGTGATTATTTTAAATTTAAATATATACAATATCAGGTAATAATAATACTTACCATTCTGTTTCTTTTGCATTTCCAGTACCTGGAAGGGTCCCTAACACACAGTAAGTTCTTAATAGTATTTGTGGAATTAAATAAACTCTAAACAAATTCCTGTCTTGGATGTTTATTAAGGTCACCTGTTTTAGAATGGCAATTATTAAGAATATAAGCAACAATAAGTGTTGGTGAAGATGTGGGGGAAAAGGCACACTCTTACATTACTGGTGGGACTGCAAATTTGTGCAACCGATTTGCAAAGCAGTATGGAGATTCCTTAGAAAAGTTGAAATGGAACCACCATTTGACCCAGATATCCCACTCCTTGGTCTATACCCAGAAGACTTAAAAACATATACTACAGTAATGCAGCCATATCAATGTTTATAGCAGCACAATTCACAATAGCTAAATTGTGGAACCAACCTAGATGCCCTTCAATAGATGAATGGATAAAGAAATTGTGGTATATATACACAATGGAATATTACTCAGCATTAAAAGAGAATAAAATCATAGCATTTGCAGGTAAGTGGATAGAGTCAGAGAACATCATGCTAAGTGAAATAAGCCAATCCCAAAAAACCAAAGGCCAAATGTTTTCTCTGATTAGTGGATGCTGATCCATAATGGGGATAGGGGTGGGGAGCATGGGAGAAATGGAGGAACTTTGGATAGGGCGTAAGGAAGAAAGGGGAAGGGAAGGGACATGGGGAAAGGAAAGATGGCGAATGAGATGGACATCATTATCCTTGGTACATGTATGAAGACACGAATGGTGTGACTCTATTTAGTGTACAACCAGAGAAATGAAAAATTGTGCTCCATATGTGTCCTATGAATGGAAATGCATTCTGCTATTTTAAAAAAGTAAAAAATAAATAAATAAATAAGAAAAAAGAAATAAAAAGATCACCTGTTTTATAAAGTTTACATATATTAACCCATTTAATTCTCACAAAAACCTTGTGTATCACTTCCATTTTACAGGTGAGAGAACAAAGGTTCAGAGATGTTATGTTGGCCAAGGCCTAAACATCATTTAACTTTTACAGCAGGGCAAAAAATGAGCATGTGGATATTGTAGTCTACCTTAGGTTTCTGATCTCAAAGCTGATTTCTGATTAAGGCACTTAGCACTCTTTGGAAAGGTAACAACAAGAAAAATATATGAGGTTACTGGTTTTTTTGTTTACTGAGTAAGAGTGACATATATCCATATCATTACATATAAAAATTCATCCTAAGAAAAAAAAAGGTGGAAATTAATCTTATTGGCTTACTATTCCTCTTCATTAAACAAGAGCAGTGATCATGAAGGCAGAAAAGAATGGAAAATAGAAGAGGGTGAGTATGTGCACATGAAAAAGACAGGGACAAAAAAATATAATATGCTATTTATAATGTCAAGCAATAAAATGTTTTATAAATGCTGCTGCTAAATACCACGATTGCAAAATGGCAAACATATGTATTTTAAAATTCATTCAGGTAGTTGATTCTGGGACTGGATTAATCACAGGCATTGACAATCTTTATGATAATTCTTTCTGGCATCTCTTATGTTTTTATTGCTAAGAAAGTAAATCAGCACCAAATTTTGCGCCTGTGAAAATTCACATCATTTTCTTAGCTGTTGTGATTTATGGTTTTATTATTTCTGTGTCTAGCTTAGATTGTGAGTCCAGTAGCTGAGATTCTCTTCTCTGGCTGTCTTGACTAATGCTAACCCCACTGTTGAATCTTAGCAAATAATAAATTATTTCAGTCATAACCCCAAGCATTCTTGTCTGGACCATCTTGCATGTGGTACAGTTGGCTCTTGCTTGTTTCCATTTTTCATCAATAATAGAGAAGTGAATTTTGATGTTTATATGTACATTCTTCTAAAAAAAATCACAACTTGTCAAAATAGTCATGTGTGAGCCCCTCTAGAAGCCATATTTTATAACAGAACATTTTTGAAAATGTTCTGATTAGTTCAGAGGGTTTCCAGGGTCATTTTTATATCAACTAGATTTTAACAAATGCAGTCTATCTGGAATTGACATCTGGTAATTAGCAATTGCTCTCTCCCCCGATTGGTTCCATGTAATGATTACTGGGCTACCCTCGCATAATAGATCTTCTCCCGGTTAAACAAGAACGCAGTTTTCACTTAAAGGGCACAGAGAAATCAGTTTTGCATAATGTTTGGAATTCACGATTATTGTTTTCCATTTCCAAAGGCAGAAAGTTCCACTACTATTTTTTATTCTTCCTGTATTTAAGAGAAGCTGAGATGTAAAGATCTCTTTGATTCACACATAGATGTCAGTTATATGTAGAGCTGCCAAACAAGACATGACAACTGTAAGAGAAACAGGGATTACACATGCCACACAAAGGATGTTATCAACTGCTTTAAAGATGATCCAACACACAAAAATATTGTTTATTAGAATTCAGTTGCTGCCCCTAGAAATCTTTCAGATTACCACCTCTGATTTCCTTTCATATATCTTTGTCTTTTAACAATTGGTAAAGTGGCTTTCAAAACAGGCCTAAATTGAAATAATTTGAGACTAATACTCTGAAACACTTTGAGTGTTCAGTTCTTGAGAAAATCTACCTAACTTTTTTTGTAGCTTTCATTGCTTATAGCAGTAATTTTCAAAAAAAAAATGTTGCCTAAATCCCCAATATATGAATGTATAAAATGACGTTGGCTTACTGGAAGAGGAGGAAGAGGGCTGGCCTAGACTCTCATCTGATTAGTCTCTCCTTGAATCCCTTAAGGGTATTGAAAGAGCCATAGGGATTTTGTTTGTTTGTTTTTTAACAATGACTAGATGAAATCTCAACTCTCGTTATCTGGTCCCTACCTACCTAAATGCTCTCACATGGTCCCTACCTACCTAAATGCTCTCACTTCCTACCTCCTTTTTGGTTTTCTTGCTTCAGCAACACCGAATGTTGTTGTTTCTAGGGCCCTTTATGTTTTTATCATGTTATAATTCACTTGCACAAGCTATTCTCATGAACTAGAATGTCTGTCTTTTCTTTTGAGCCTTTTTTCTCCTCAACTCTCTGAAGTACTTCTGAAGCCTTTCCCAATTTCTCCAAGAACACTTAGAAACACTTGCATCTATAGTTTCAAAATATCTCACACAAACTTTGTGTGTCTTGGCAATTACTGAACAATTCTTTAATCATGGATTGATTGCCCTTCTACAGTACAAGCTCCCAGTAGCTCTTTACCACTGAGCTACATCCTTAGCCCTTTTATTTATTTATTTATTTATTTATTTATTTATTTATTTATTTATTTGACACAGGGTCTCTCTGAGTTGCTGAGGCTGGCTTTGAA
The DNA here is from genome assembly GCA_004024805.1 of Geosciurus inauris. Lineage (NCBI taxonomy): Eukaryota > Metazoa > Chordata > Mammalia > Rodentia > Sciuridae > Geosciurus > Geosciurus inauris. The sequence goes on along the minus strand of PVHX01017785.1, from coordinate 12,976 downwards.
CTTGAGATCTTCCTGCCTCAGGCTCCCGATCTGCTGGGATTACAGGCATATTCCGCCATGCCCAAATGACCCAAATTAAAATTTATTGTTAATTTTCTATAGTTATAATTGTGTGCTTTCTAAGTTATTGTACTTCATTCTTAAAAATGTTGGCCTCAGCTGAAAACATTGCCATGACATTTGATGTGAGGAGGCAATGATTAAAACTGATGTGAGAAGAAAACCATTTCTTACCTTACTGAGAAGAATTTGCTTTGATGGTTGAATTATGGTGGACTAGTTTCTACTAGTTGAAGAATCCCAAATTACAACTACATGTATTTAAAATTTTGGAAGTAAACATCCCAGAAAAAATACATACAGTTTTGGAGCTTCCTTTCTTATTTATTTTTGCACACTAGTTCTTTTAATTCACTTGGTAAAGCATCCTTTTACTTTAACATGAGGCACTTGATTTGAACTTCAGCAGAGGGCAAAAAAAGATAAACAGCTAAGAAAGGTCATGTGAGGATAGCAAACTTGGCTGAAGACTGTCCTATTATGGAGTTTATTTATTTATTTTTTTAAAATATTTTTTATTTGTTGATGAATCTTTATTTTATTCATTTGTTATTTATATGTGGTGCTGAGGATCGAACCCAGTGCCTCACGCATGCTAGGCAAGCGCTCTACCACTGAGCTACAGCCCCAGCCCCCTATTATGGAGTTTAATCTATATCTACAGGTGAAAATAATGCTCATTAGGTCATTGAAATGTTTATGCACTACTTTCAAGCTTTCTGCTTCCTAACTTCCTGACATTATGAGTTTTCTATAATTATCTAATAGTGGTTTTTGAAAATCAGATATAGATTTTTTTAAAAAAGACTTTTTCAGGCATTACATAAGCCCAGGATATTTCATGATCTTTATCTTTGCATGCATATAAATAACTACTGATCCCATATCATAGTCAAGGAATTTTGGTAACAAGTTTGGTTTGCTGATTTCTTCCACATTTCTTCCTAATTGCCTGAAAAACCCTACTTGGCTCTGGTAATTCAGAATTATTCCAACAGCTTCTTAAGATTGATAAATATTTTACTTAAGGACTATAAAGGCTAAGAGGGAGAATAATAAATCATAACTTATGTATTATAATGAGTATTATGTGAGTTAACCTGTTAATTGTATGGATTGTGTTTTACCTATTTTCTGTATTTGTTGTTATATAAACACTTTCACAGGCTATTTAGTTGTTAATACATAAAAGAATTTAGAATTGAAATTAATGATATGTCTATTATTTCTGTTCTCCAGTTACTATTTTTGTTCTGTGTGTGTGTGTGTGTGTGTGTGTATGTTGTATATATCTATGTGTGTATGGAGGGGATTGAATCCAAGGGTGCTCTATTGCTGTGTACATTCCAACTCTTTTTATTTTTTATTTTGAGATAGAGTCTTGCTAAGTTGCTGAGGTTGGCATTATACTTTCATCCTCCTGTTTCAGCCTGCTGAGTACCTGGAATTACAGGTGTGAATACAGGGATTATGCATGGCTCCAGATGCTATTTCTAAAAGTATGTTTAGATTTCACCAATTTATTCTTGGAAAGTTAAAGCTAATTTATTATTTTTCTTTTTTTAAATTTTTTTTAGTTGTGATGGATCTTTTTAAATTCATTTATTTATATGTGGTACTGAGAATTGAACCAAGTGCCTCACACATGCTAGGCAAATGCTCTACCACTGAGCCACAACCCCAGCCCAATTTATTATTTTTGAAGGTTGAGTTTTGTAAGAGATTCTATTATCTGTGGTTTTGTCAGTTTTGAGATATTCTCAGCCATTATCTCTTTGAATATTGTGTGGACTAGTTTTTCTCTTTCCTGTCCCACTGGGATTTCAAGTAAAAATATTGTTATTTGTGGGACTGTGACCCTATCCTTCACGCTATTTTACCTTCTCTTCTAGGTTTACCACCCATTTATCTCTATGTTCAGTACAGGTTATTTTGTTTTTGATCTCTCTTGTAATTCAGTAATTTTCTCTTATTTTCATCTATTGTTATATTTCATTGTACAATTCATGAAGTTCTAATCTGACATCATATCTATTCATTTCTGATTCATTGCTGAAATATTTGATTTTGTCGTCTTCTTGAACACAATGAGCATTGTTATTTTAAAGTGCCTCTTTGATAATGTCAATATCTGGAGCATTTGTGGGTCTGGTTCTACTGTTGTTTCTGCTGGTTTGTTCATGTCATTTTATATTCTGGTGTGTTGATTACTTTTTATTATATGTGTTGTATATATCTATGTGTGTATGGAGGGGATTGAATCCAAGGGTTGGATAGGTAGATGTGGACTTTGAGAGATGATTAAGTCATGAGGGTGGAGTGTGAGGGGATTCCGACATCTTGAATTTGCAATTATTCGTAGAAATAACTTGAGATGTAGGATAAAGTTATCTTTCTCCTGGAAGGAATTGTTTTTATTTCAAGCAGGTGGTCAATGATAATAGTTGTACAGAATCATACACGTTGAACTTCAAATATTGAGAGTATTTTTACTATTTTACTATAATAGTATAGTTTATTATTTTTGGTTCATACTTATTCCTAGGAGGTTAATATAACTTCTTTCTCTCAGCAGGCTCTGCTATACATTTGTTCCCTTGGCCCCCAGGAACTTTGGAAAGTGCTGCTCATTTTAGGAGTATCTTCAGAGTTGGTGAATTCCTCCAAAATTTGTCCCCAATTTTAGCTCACCTCCCTTAGCCTCCATCTTTCCATGGATCTTCTTTCATAATTCACTAGTACCTTTATTAGCACTCTGACAATTTTAAGCACTATTTTAAAAATTCACTTTGAGGAATTTTCTATGGCTTCCACCAGGAGGATATCCCTGAATTCTTTAGTGTACTATCACCCAGTACTACTAATTTCCCTACATGTGTGTTTATCTGGTCTATTTTATAGAGTCATTTTAAAAATATGTATTTTTATATATAGCTAGTCTTAGATGAATAAACAAAATTATTTTCAGAAATGTGTTTGTAACTTGGTTGTTTTTGAATTTGAAATGAATGTTTCTATCTAAAAAGTTATATGCTAATTAGACTCTTAGGCCCACTTATAAAGTAATCTATTTTCTCCATATCTTGAATTTGCTTTCCTAGGGAGGGGGCAAAAAGCCTGGTACTAGGATTCCTTTACAAATTATTCATTTAGGAAGGGCTCTCAAGAGAAAACCTGTGAAGACTCTGAGGAAGCATAGAACAGAAGAAAAACTGACAAAAATGGACTAAAGGCTAGATCATTCATCCATTGGGAACTCTAGGGCATAGAATACGCCACAGTATTATCCCAAATGGAAGCAAGGGGACTGGGTGTTTGAGGTCCTGAATTGGTCAATCTTCTGCCAAAGGCACATTATAGTGGAAGATTGTAACTTCATAGGCATTTTCATACAAGGTAGTTCCTGGGAACCTGCAGCAGTCCTGGGGGTGGTGGTAAGGGGAGGTATAGCTGTGAGCTCTTGGCAGCAGCTCCTTGTAGGTGGAGAATGGGTATCTGCTTTCAGGTAAGGGAATTTGAGCAGGGCATCAATGACAATCTTTCTACATCCCTTTAGCTACTTGAAGTACAAAGCAGTATTTTTTTTTTTTTTCAGTGCAGGGAGTTGAAGTCAGATCTCAAACATGATAGGCAAGTGTTTACCAGTGAGCTACATACACTTCCAACCCAAGATTTTTTTAAAAATTAAATCAAATTTTATTTTATTTTTTGTAGAACAGCAGAATGCATTTCAATTCACAGCACACATGTAGAGCACAATTTTTCATTTTTATGGTATAGAAGGTGGAGTCATACCATTTGTGTCTTCATACATGTACCTACGGTAATGATGTCCATCTCATTCTACCATCTTTCCTGCCCCTATGCCCCCTCCCTTCCTCTCCCTTCCCTTTCCTCCCCTTTGCCCTATCCAAAGTTCCTCAATTTCTCCCATGCTCCTCACCCCCATCCCCATTATGGATCAGCATCCACTAGTCAGAGAGAACATTCAGTCTTTGGTTTTTTGGGATTGACTTACTTCACTTAGCATTATGTTCTCCGACTCCATCCATTTACCTGCAAATGCCATGATTTTATTCTCTTTTAATGCTGAGAAATATTCCATTGTGTATATATACCACAGTTTCTTTATCCATTCATCTATTGAAGGGCGTCTCGGGTGCTTCCACAGTTTAGCAATTGTGAATTGTCCCGCCCACTGTTTTTAATACTATAAAATTTAATCTATGAGAATAATAGTTTGAGATAATGCATTTAGATGTTATATTTGGAAGACTTGCCATGCTGTTCTTTTTCTGCTGAGATGAGCATCTTTCTCACACTTCACAACTGCCAGAGAAATTTGAATTCCTTTAGCTTTGAGCCATGATAGCAGCAGGACCAGCAGCCTGGTCCTTCTTTCTGTATTTTCTTGCATTAGGTTGTTGGCTTCAGATCCTTCTTTTTAAAAAATGTACAGTTTATAGGTATAAACTTCTTTTTTAGTATGACTTCATCGTACCCCATAAGTTTAGGTATGTTGTATTTTACACCTTCTATACCATAAAAATGAAAAATTGTGCTCTACATGTGTGCTGTGAATTGAAATGCATTCTGCTGTTCTACAAAAAATAAAATTTAATTTAATTTAATTTTTAAAAAAATCTTAGGTTGGAAGTGTACGTAGCTCACTGGTAAACACTTGCCTATCATGTTCGAGATCTGAGTTCAACTCCCTGCACTGAAAAAAAAAAAATACTGCTTTGTACTTCAAGTAGCTAAAGGGATGTAGAAAGATTGTTGTTTAATTTTCAGGTATTCATGCATTTTCCATTTTTTATTCTGTTATTGATTTCTACTTTCATTCTATTGTGATTGGAAAAGATACTTTGAATTGAATTATTTTAATCTTCCTGAATTTGTTGAGACTTGTTTTGTGATCTAAATGTAGTCTCTCCTGGACAATGTATCATGTACACTTAGTAAAAATATATATTCTGCTGTTGTTGGGTAGAGTGTTCTCTATATGTCTGGTTTAATTGGTCTGCAGCATTGTTTAAGTCCTCTATTTCCTTATTGATCTTCTATATGATTGAAAGTGGAGTATTAAAATTCCCTATAATAATTGTGCTGCTATTTATTTTCCCTTCAATGCTGTCAAAAATTTCTTCATATATTTAGGAGCTCTTAGGTTGAATGCATAAATATTTACAATTGTTATATCTCCTTGGTGAACTAACCCTTCTATCGTTATTTAATGTCCTTCTTTTCTTTTGTGACAGGTTTTGACTTAGGATCTATTTTGTCAGATGGCTGTTCCTGCTTACTTTTTGTAACTATTTATTTAGAATATCTCTTTCCATCATTTAATTTTCAACTTTGTATATCCTTAGGTCTAAACGCTGTGAACCAAGGTCTAAAGTAAATCTCTTGTAGAGAACATATGGGATTTTTTTTTTAAATCGATTCATTCAATCTATGTCTTCTAGTTGGAGATTTTAATTCATTTACATTTAAAGGAGTTACTGGTAGGGAAGAACTTTCTATTGCAATTATGTTAATTGTTGCCTTATCTTAAATCTTTTCAGAAATAAGAAAGGAGAGCTTTTCTTCTCTTGTTGCCTTCCTTTACATTTCATATTTGTGTGTCACATGCTTTGATTCCTTTTTCATTTCCTTTTGTGTATATTTTATGAGTATTTTATTGGTTGTTACCTTTTCATTTACATAAGACATCTTAAATTTACACATTTCACTTTAAACTGAAACAAATTGCATAGAAACCACTCCTTTACAATTCCACCTTCAACTTTGTGTTATTGACATCACAAAATAGATCTTTATTTATTGTATATCCATTAACATAGACTTATAGGATTTTTTTTTTCACTTAAAGTATATGCACCAAGTTGGCCATAATATAATTTATTATATTCATCCATATAGTTAGCTTTACTGGAGATCTTATATTTTTGTATGGCTTTGCATTTCTGTGTATCATCCTTTTGTTTCAACTTGAAGGACTCCCTTTAACATTTATTATAAGGCATTTCTAGTGCCAACAGACTCCCTTAGATTTTGTTTGCCTGGAAGGCCTTTCTTTTTTTTCTTTCTTTCTATTTCCATTCTGGGGATTTTTCTTATTGAGTTTTTATGACACCAGTCTTACGAATTGGAAACGAGTTTCTTGTCTTCTACTATTATGTGATAAAAAGATGTGATTAAGGCCTAAGTAACAGATTCTTGGTTCTTAGATTCTTGCCAAAACTTATTTGTTATCTCAGTTATCAGATGGCAAATTGTAGGGCATTAAGCAATTTCCTCGGACTCTGTAAGTATTTGGTAGCTCTCTTTGGGAACTATTTTTCTGTTGTGCTGTTTTTATTAATGCCTTTACACTAATAAACACCAGTGATGTACATATAGAACATGAGAGAGGACGATAGTTGCCTTTGAACCTCTGACCTGCCAACAAAACCCTGCCTCCCCCTTGGCCTGCTGCACTGGTAGGAGAGGTTTGGGACTTCTGTGTGGGTAGGCCACATTATTCTTCTTTTTGGCTAAGAGAAGATGAAATTTGCACTTGCCTTCTTCCCTCCCCCAATTATTATTCCAGTCAGAATGTCTCAAGTAAACTCTCCAAGAAAATAGAGCACTGACAGAGCCCTTTTCCATTCAGATCAGGGGTTTTGTTTTTGTTCTAGTTTGTGTCGGGGCTATCTGAGGAGGAGTAGGGAGATCGGTCTGTGAATCTGGGCATAGAGCTTTTTGGGGATGCCTGTCATTCTTCATCCCCCTCTGGTATTCTGCCCTGTAATCAATCGATCATAGCACAAGCAGCAGTGTGGTCCGATATCCATGACAGACTCTGTCTTGCACAGAAGGTAGTCTTCTAGCTTCTACTGCTCTGTCAGACACACAATGGAGCCAGCTTGAGGTGTAACCTGAGGAGCCTGTTCTCATGTTTCAGGAAAAGCTGTTGCAGTCTTAAAGTACCTTCAGTAAACATCCCGGTTAAAGTGATTTTCACATGACCTTAGATAGAGGATAAGACCATGGGCAGAGACTAGTAATGGAAGACTGGCTCCCAGAACGCGAGAGATTCTGAAGTGTGTAAACTCGATGGTCTGGTGGTGCCCCAGTGTGATTTCATCTTTACTGTTTTCTTTCACCTTTTTCTCTTTTTCTTTTCTCCTCTGATTTTCCTCTTCCCTTCCTCCTTCTTCAAACGCAGATTTCCAGGGATGGTGACATCATGGCTTACATCTGTGTTTTTGCCACCCTCTTCATAAGCCTTTTGAGAAGGATAAAGCCAGCTGTTACAAAATTGTCCCTAGAGTGTCTTCCTCTTGGTCATAAAGCTCTTTTTCTATAGTTTTCTGTCTTCAGTTATGTGTCTAAGAAAAAGCCAATAAATTAATGAATGCAGAGAATTATGTGACTGACTGATATATCATTCTGTGCTGTCCCCTGGAGGGATATTTGTAAGTTAGAAGATTGTGCAGGAGAGATCTGTTTCCTAACCAAAGGTCTGCACTAGAAAGGCCTGCTTTGCTGCTATGTTGAAAAGGGAGGAAAAGAAATAAGAGGACTTTCAGAGTGACAAGAGACTCTACATTTACATAGATTAGTCCATACCAGACCTCTGCCTACTCTAGACTCCCACGGTGTTTTCAGTGGGCCTACTTGATCCCATTGCTTCTTGCTCACTCAGGGTCCATGGACTCACCTGAGCTTCCTTTTACTGGAGTGGAGTTTTGAAGTAATTTAGGGAACAAGGAATGGTTCTCAATTGTGATTTCAGATTAGCAGGGATAAGGAAAATAAAGAAAGGTTAAGATTTTCCAGTTTCCCTATTTTTATTTTAAAAAATCAAAACCTTTGTTAACAAAGTGAATGAGATGATGCTAGCTGAATATGAGCTGCAAATTTTGTCTTTCCAGACACATTCTAGAACAAGATTCCACAGTATCAGAAGCTTCTCTGGGGCTTGAGATGAAAACAAGGTCATTTTCCCAGGGGAGTAACCCATGGAGCAAGCATTTAAAATAAACAAACTGCCTGGCTCTTGCTTGAAACAAGCAGTAGTTATCAAGATTTATTGCAACTGACTTGGGACCTCATCCAAATGTCGAATTAATGCAAACTTCTTATGAGCTAAAATGGAGTCTCGCTGTTGGCAGATGCAATAGGAAAGCTTCTTTGCTAATTCTGGAAGACTCAATTAATTGCCCTCTCGCCCCCATCATGGTTCACTAAACATCATAACAAGAGAAGCAAGTACTTTTCCTTCAGCATTGCTTAAGAGGTCCGATATCAATGATCATTAAACAAAGACATACAATTCATTTATAACATGCAACATTAGGACAGGCTTTCAAGTAATTTTAAATAAATGTAACAATTCACATGTATGATAAGATTTTCATTGGGCTTTCTGTGTGATAGATATAATTGTGATAAAAATGTTGTGGTTTTCATATTTTTGTCCTTTTCCCAAGCAATTTTATAGTAGACAGAGCAGCCCACCGTGAGCCAGGCAACTGGTTTGGCCCTCTCCTAAACAACTGACCTATAGGATCCTCATCTGCAAAGCAAGAGAGTTGACTTATATGACTTTGGAAATTCCTTTTAAGGATAACATTCTAAAAATCTATATATATTTTATTTCTGTAAGGTGAGAAACAACCCAGCATTCTGAGGAGACTCGACTCTCCCATGCCTGCCCTGCTAGTGGGCATTTAAACATAGGGAAGTGAAATGAAGATGTGATCTGGACATGTGGCTTGGATTTCAGCATAGTCTAGTGATTGACACTCTAGAAGAGGATGAGATTGTCTTGCTTGTGGAGAATGAAAAGATACAGGATAGGGAGGGAGTAACTGAGAATGAAAGACCTAAGTCTCACGGGGATAGTGGACAGTGACCAAAGCATGTCAACTGAAGATGGGCTATGGTACGATGAATATAAAGTGAGACCATGGAGTCAGGACTTGGATTGGCAGCAGGGTCCTGGATTATAGGTTAACGATGCAGGGAGGGCTCCAGGAAATCCCCACCTAGTATTCTTAGTCTTGCATGCATAAGACTATACTTGGAGGGATTTTTCTCTTTTCCCAGAATTAGCAATTAGGATTCAACCCTGGGGTCAAAGAGTTCTGCTTATCCTCATGTTCTACTGAGCAATGGCAACTATATAGCTTTTTTACTCCCAACTCCCTAGCATTTATAGGAGACGGCAAAACCCATCTCTGATCATTTGCTACAGCTGTAAAACTTCCTGCATTTTCTGTACCTATACAAGAAAATCGAACAGAGGGATAATGGTGAAAGTTAGGTACATCCACTTACAGGGGTTCTGGTATTGTTTCTCCTACTCCTCATGAGACAAGCTCCAAAAGTATCAGTTTTTTGAATTTTTTTTTTTTTTTTTTGCACCAGGAATTGAACCCAGGGGGCTCTTAACAACTGAACTATGTCCCCAGCCCTTTTTATTTTTTTATTTTGAGACAAGTTCTTGCTAAGTTGCTTAGGGCCTCTCTAAGTTGCCAAGGCTGGCTTTGAACTTGTGATCCTCCTGCCTCAGTCTTCTCAGATGCTGGTATTAAAGGTGTGCGCCACCACACCTGGCACTAAGAAGGTTTAGGGTACCTGGGAAACTTGATGACTGCTGTCTTGTGCTCTGGATGGGTATTTATTAATTTTTAGGATGTATAGTTTTCTTTCAGATAGAGTAGGGGGGGGTCACTTTTTGACAAAACTTCACTTGTGTCCTCTAGAATCTCTAAGGCCAGTATGAACATAAAGTCTAGCATGTGCTTTTCATTTGGAGAAGTCTGAAATTATAAGGCTTGCTGGAATTGATTGTGACAACAGAGAAGAAATTGCAGTGTAGTTGCCTGGGAAAATAGGAGCAACCCCTTACTACAGACATGTTCTCTGTGGTGGTTTTAGGATGCAGAAGAGGACTTAGTTCTTCTGAGGCTCCAAGTGGAGGACCAGAAATGCCAGAGGGCAGAGGATTGGGCAGGAGATGGGGTGACCCAGACTTACCCAAAGGAAACTATTGCCAATTGGGTCTTAAATGATTTCTAGTGATCTTAACGTCCTAGAAGTCACACTCTGAAGAGTCCTCTTCTAATCAATCAAATGTGGAGAAAGTGATGTGTCATTTCCAGGATTGCATTACTAGGATTATGATTGACATCTTGCCAGATGACTCTCCCCATTGCTTTCTTGGCTTTGCATGCTATGATGAAGCAAGCAGCACAGAGGGAGGCTCACATGGCAAGGAACTGTGGGTAGCCTCTGGCTATAAATCAGCTAGGAATGGAAAGTACAATAAGTTTCAAGGAAGTGTATCCTGCTCCAAACCACAGGAGCTCAGAAGCAGATCTTTTCTCAGTCAAGTATTCAGATGAGAATTTTTTATGCCTCTTGAAAGACCATAGTTGAAACTTATCTGAACTTGATGAGAAAGCCTAAAGCAGAGGATGTGGCTAAGTCATGCCTGGATTTCTGAACCCCCAAACCTGTGGGATAATAAGTGTGTGTTGTTTTAAGCCATTGCATTGTGGTAATTTGTTGCACAGCAATAGCTAACTAGTACAGAGACAGTAAAGACATGACCACTGGCAAAACACAATGGAGAGTAGGAGGCCTCTACTTAGCAATGCCATAATTATGTTAAAATTGTGTGTCTTGAGGGTGAAGAACATGACATTGGTGGAGGCCACTAACACCACATGAAAACATACTGGGTTCAAGTTGCATAAGATATTCTCTACCATCTCTCATTCTCTCACATCTCCGCAACACCCACAATGTCTAAAAGGAAGAGGGAAAAGATGTAGCAATTAGCCATTCCTCCAAGGTGAGGAAAGAGGAGAAAAATGAAAAGAGCAGTCTACCAACTCACTTCAAATCTTTTGATTTACAACCTTTCTAGTGACAGCAGAGTGAAAATTTTCTGACATGTGATTGGAATTTTTAAGTGGACAAAGTTTGTTTTTTGGGGGGAGGGAAGGAGGGTACCAGGGATTGAACTCAGGGGCACTCAGCTACTGAGCCCCAGCCCCAGCCCTATTTTGTATTTTATTTAGAGACAGTCTCACTGAGTTGCTTAGTGCCTCCCCATTGTTGAGGCTGGTTTTGCACTTGTCATCCTCCTGTCTCAGCCTCCAGAGCTGCTGAGATTATAGGCGTGCACCACTGTACCCGGCTAAGTGGACAAAGTTTTTAGAAGTTACCTAAATCAAGAGATTTTCTACTCAACCAAGAGGGGACATTTGACATAGTATACCTAGGACAAGATTTGAAGAAAAATCAATCTGTTTCATGTATATACTGCCACCAAGTTTAGACTTCATTAAATGAATTACACATTAGTACAGACAAAAAGGAGATTGAGGCTCCAGAAACTGGAAGATTTGTTTGTGGAAACAAAATTTTAATCTCCGAAGTGTAAGAAAATCCTTCAACACCTGAGAGGCACCAAGCTTCCTTCATCTACTAATGTACAACCAATTAATTCAACATTGAAGTTCCCAAAGATTTGACAGCAGTTTGTCAAACTGTACGTAGACTTCTGTTTTTTTTTTTTTTTTTTGGTACTGGGGATTGAACTCAGGGGCACTCGACCACTGAGCCACATCCCCAGCCCTATTTTGTGTTTTATGTAGAGACAGGGTCTCACTGAGTTGCTTAGCTCCTCGCTGTTGCTGAGGCTGGCTTTGAACTTGCAATTCTCCTGTCTCAGTCTCCCTAAGTGCTGGGATTACAGGCTTGAGCCACCGCGCCCGGCTTGTACGTAGACTTCTGAAGAAGCCTACCTAGAATGGCTCTGAGTTCTGTACACCCAGTCAATAAGGATATTGATTTATCTCAAAAATGATCTGAAAATGACAACAATGACTTAAGGACACTTAATTTCCTAATGGTCTCTGTCATTTGAATACTGTTGATCACTCCCATCCTTTGGAAAGTTTTTATTTTTTTTTTTGTTTTGGTACTAGGGATTGAACCCAGGCGTGCTTAACCACTGAGCCACATCTCCAGCCCTTTTTTATATTTAGAAACAGGTCTCGCTAACTTGCTTAGGGCCTTACTAAGTTGCCAAGACTGGCTTTGAACTTGCAATCCTCCTGCTTCAACCTCTTGGGCTGCTGGGATTATAGACATGTACCACCATACTTTTGAGGAGTTCTTGTCTTAGCACTTCTGTGATCTGTTTTCCAAGCCTTTCTCCTGCCTTTCTGATTATACCTCTGTTGTCTTTATAGACTTTTCCCTCTTCCCTTTTAGGTTTAACAAATTTGTTTCCCATCTTTACTTGGCATTCTTTCTCTTCTTTCCCGTAGCAGGCAATTTCTGCAGTATCATCTGAGTTATTTATCACACACACACACACACACACACACACACACACACACACAAACACTCTAACTTGACCATAAAAATTCTGTTGGAAATCATGCTTAACATATTAAAAACCAAACTTTCTCTATTTCATAGTGGTATGGTCCTCATCGTGGATCTTTTGATGGTGAAACCTACTATCAAGTTATGGATTATGATTGCTCTTTTCTAACCCCTTGGTGTCTCCTGTATTTTTTCTTCAATAAACCATTTTCCAAACTTCATTGATTTCCTCTAGCAGAATGCCCTGTACATGTCTTTTTCCATACTCTTATTACTTTAGTCCAAGCCCTCGTCCCCTCTTTCTTAAGCTAGTACAATTTCTTCTACTCTGATTTTCATGCCTCTCCTTTCTCTGACCCCACTTTAACATATTGTTGTTGAAATAATTTTCGTAAGACTGAAACCACAACCATGACCTTTCTTTAACAAGTTCAATAACTTTCTCTTTCCTTCTAAATTAAATTCATACTCCTTATCCTGACATTCAAAACCTTTCCATAATATGATCCTAATCTCC
>PVHX01017784.1:0-38909 GCA_004024805.1 Geosciurus inauris | reverse complement strand
CTGCCAACTTCCTGGTTTCTTATTCAAACAAGGAACATTTAGGCCTCTCCAAAATATTCTGGTCCAACAGGAGAAAAACTTCCCATTTGCAGCAATTGCTTCATCCACACCTATTTTTGGGGTTGCTTGTGTGATGCTTCATATTATTCCCTTAAAAATTAAGGGGCTTCTAATTGATTATGCTGATCTCTGAAAATGACTGAAAATCAGAAGAACTTCACACATGTTCTCAGTGTCTCACTCATATTTAGAATCTAAATAAAGTTGACTTCATAGAAACAGAGTAGTATGGTAGTCAGCAGAGGCTGGGGAGAACAGTGGGTAGAGAGGTTAATAAATGGTCTCAAGTTACAGTTAGTAATTAGAAGTTTTGGTGTGCTGTTATACAGCAAGGTGACTATAGTTAATGCACATATATTTCAAAAATGGGATAAGTGATTTTGAATATTTTCAACATAAATGATTAATGTGTGAAGAAATAGTTACATTTTACCTGATGTAAGATTATAGATTGTGTACATGTAATGAAACATTACAAGGTACTCCATAAATATGATCTGTTTTTATGGATCACTTTTAAAAATCAAAAAAGAGCTTCAAAATTTACATAAAAAGCCCCTAGTTTGTGGTTATTTCACTATTCAACATGTCCATTTTTGGAATAGAAGAGTTTCCAAACAGGGTTACACCTATAATCCACCTAGGCAGATTTTATTTATTGTCAGACCAACAAGAGCTACATTCTAGAATGTTAGTATTTATAGTTTTGTCATCAGTGTTAAGGAATATATTCCCTATAATTTTCCTATGCAGTCATTTTTTTTACTTACTAAAGTAGATTGTGTTTTTTCAACAATGGATACAAAAATATCTCCTATCCCACATATTCTTCTAAAATTTTGCTATTCCTTCATTAGGAACAAAACTTTGTGTCCTTTCCCCTTGCATCTGTTTGGACCTTTGTGACTGCTTTGAGCAAAAGAGCATAGTGGAAGTGATGACTTGGGATTTTCCAGGTTGGGACATGAAAAATGTCATGCACTTTCTTTCATCTGATATCTCAGGATCCTTGGTCTCAGAACCATGCTGTCAGTAAGATCAAGAGCCTGGGTAGAAGCCTACCTGGAGCTTCTAGCTTTTGTCTCTGGATGAACTACCACCCAAGAGACAGCACCAAATTGCCAATCATGTGAGTTGGTATCTTGAATATGGATTGTCCAGCTGCCAGTCAAGCCACCCCAGGTGATAGCCTGTGGATGTGAAACACCTTGTTCCTGTTAAAGTCCTGTTCAAATTGCAGATTCATAAACAATATAGCACCAAGTTTTGGGGATAGTATATATATCTATAGATAGCTGTTACAAATTTGGTGCCTAGAAGGATACTGCCATAACAAAAACCTACATGTGACCTTGGCTTTAGGACTGGGCTATCAGAAGAAATTGGAATGGCTTTGGACTCTATTAATGAAAGCCAAAAGGGTCTCAAGTGGAGTGGAGTGGAAGCCTGACAGACTTTGAGGTGTCTCAGTGAAGCGTTAAAGGAAAGCAAGAAAAATGTTATTGAAAGCTGAGGGAAAGTTTCCCCTCCGTTAGGTGATCGTGGAGTCTGCCAACAGAAACATCATGATAATGTGGCAAAGAAGAAATTCACCTGTTTAACTCAGTCATCTAGTAAATATGAATTCCAGATAGAATGTTCAAAATGCCACCTGATTTTTTCTACATTGTCTGTGATAAAATATGAGGTAAGAGATGAGTTAAACATAAAGAGCCAGAGTGTAAGTTTGAAATAAAATTATTTCTTATTCTCAGATTCTCTGAAAACAATTATTAAATTTAAAGTGGCTTTGGAACAGATTAAATATAGCATGAGTCTATAAGATCCTTTGTTAATATCTCAGAAGGATTTAAGGGAATGTCTCATAAATCATTTCAAACAGGATAGTATCTTTCAGTCCTGCCTCTCCACATCATTTCTGTTAATTAGTAGGGTATTCAAGGCTCACAGGGTATTCTTTTACAGCAGTCTCAAAAGAAGCAAGTAGAAAAGGGCTATCTTGAAGAGCTTGAGAATTTGACTTTTGTGTAATGGAGCTGATTATCAATTCACATAAGAAATCTACAAGGATTTTAAAAGAATTTATCAATGTGAACTGAAAGCAGGAGAAATGAATATTGGATTAGGAAGGTCAATTTTAACTCATTATTGCTGTGTTGTATCAAATTATTTATTACCTTATTTGGGTGGAGCATGCTCCTTAAATGTGTCTTCAATTTTTGTGTTCAGTTTTCGAGGTCATGTCTTATGTGATATTGCTAGGATTTAAAGAACAAGTTGTGGTTCCCAATCCATTACTTCAGTATGTTTTAGAAACTTTGAGTAGGCTGTCACTTTGCCATTCAGATTGAAAACCACTGTACTTT
Organism: Geosciurus inauris; assembly: GCA_004024805.1. NCBI lineage: Eukaryota > Metazoa > Chordata > Mammalia > Rodentia > Sciuridae > Geosciurus > Geosciurus inauris. Next base: position 36,483 of record PVHX01017784.1, on the reverse strand, counting down.
CCCCACCCCTCCATCATAATGTAGCTCTTGCCCACCAGTTGCCTGTGATCCACATTCTTCTAGCACTTTATGCTTCCCTCTCATCTATTTTCTAACTTTATTCTGTATCTTTAAAAATGCACTGGTCAGAACTACACTTAATGTTTGAGAACAGATGTATTCTGCTTTGTCAAAGTTGAGGACATTGTTGTACCTTTTGTTTGCCAAAATACTCTCCTTAATTAGCATGAACTGTTAACTTATTAGTTTTACTAAATATGAAATGTTTGAAATATTACTTAAATATATTTAACCATAAATCTCAGAACAGCAGGTGACAGTATTAACTGTCTATATGAGGAACAGTCCATGGATAATGGGAAATAAAGTAGGAAGCAAATATTTTACCAGATGTGGTTAGTAGAAACAGTAAATATTGGCAGAACCCTATTTGAATAGTGACAGAGGATTATTCTTTGTGTTTTCTGTTGTTCACTTCAGTGATGTTAAGTTTGAATAGATGAATTGGAGTCTAAAAATATCTGAAATGTTTCCCTTTGCATTTGGCATTTGGGGACTGGAATCTGGTGTGGCCGTACATATTTGGGATTGTCTCCAGTGCTGGGTGAAGTATGTCTTTTCCTGAAAATGTGCATTTCCAGTGTCAGAGAGAAGTAACTCATTACTTAGTGAGACTGTGTCTCCAAATAAATAAATAAAAAGAGTTGGGATGTAGCTCAGTGGTAAAGCACCCTGGGTTCAATTTCCAGTACCAAAGAAAGAAAGAAAAAAAAAAGAAAGGAAGAAAGAAAGAAAGGAAGGAAGGAAGGAGGAAAGAAAGAAAGAAAAAGAAAGAAAGAAAGAAAGAAAGAAAGAAAGAAAGAAAGAGAAAAAGAAAAAAAAGTATAAAAGAAAGTAACTTCCTAAGTAGCAGCTGATCTGCATTCCTTGTAAAACAATCTTATTATGGTAAGCTCAAAGACCATAGCCCTGGTGATGACTTCCAGAGTTAAATATCCACAGGATGAAATGGAAAAACATCAGCAGCTCATCTTTTTTTTCTCTGTCATCCTTGTTTATGAAAACCTAAAAATGTGAATGAGCTTTCCTTGTTTGTGTTTCCCAAGTCTCATAGGGACATATATGGAATTAGTTGCTGGGCGTTAGCAACTCCATGCAAGAGTATAGGTGGTTTTCTACTGTTTGAACAATCAGTCACTTTTTGCCAGATTCAAAGTTATTTACATGCAAAGAAACAACAGATTTATTCAAATCATTAACTTAAGACCTAATGTTGACTGATGGTGGAATTTCATTTTTTAGTAGCTTGACCTTTGACTAGTCCAGTTTAATGAGTGTGTTTCAGTCAAATCTTTATTCCTGGTTTATTGTGACAGGATAATTTTTCATATTATTTTATGTTTATTTTCCTAGTGTTTTCCTTACTCCAGTTAGATGATAAGAGCCAAAGTTTGCAACCTCTTGCCTCAGGAATTTGATGCAGGACTGATTCTCCAACACCAGAGATTTTGTATCCTGTAACTTTGCTGACTTTTACTAGTTCTAAGACATTTTTTTTTTTTTGGTGGGGTCTTTGGAGTTTTCTATAAATAAAATCATTTTATCTGCAAACAGTGGCAATTTTATTTCCTTTTTTTTTTTTTTTTTTCAATTTGGAGACTCTTTCTTTTTTCTCTTGCCTGATTGCTCTGGTGAAGACTTCTAGTAATGTGGTGAAAGTGAACATTCTTGTCTTGTTCCAGATCCTAGAAAGAAGCATTCAGTTTTTCCCCATTCAGTTTGTTAGCTGTTAGATTATTATATATGGCCTTTATTGTGTTGAGCTATGTTTCTTCTATCACTAATATTTTCAGAGTTGAATTTTATCAAATGCCTTTTATGCATCTAATCTTCATTATAATGTCACCCTTTTCATCTCTGAGTTTACTTATTTGAGTCTTCTCTTTTTCTTAATCTGGCTGAGGCTTTGCCAATTTTGTTTAAAAAGATGAATAACTAGCTCTTGGTTGTGTTGATCTTCTGTCTTATATCTTTAGTCTCTGTCCTTTATTTCTGCTCTGATCTTTATTATTTCTTTCCTTCTACTTATTTTGTTTTGTTTTCTTATTTTCCAGGTCCTTGAAATGCAGTGATAGATTATTTACTTGAAACCTATGTGTTGTTTTTTTTTTAATAGCATTGATTTGCTGTAAATTTCTCTCTTGGTATTGTTTTTTTCTGTGTCTCATAAGTTTGGGAATGCTGTGCCTCCATTTTCTTTTGTTTCAAGAAACTTTAAAATGTCCTTCTTGATTTCTTCCTTGATTCATTGGTTGTTTTTGTAAAACTTTATGTATTTGTATAGTTACTGAATTTTTTCTCATTATTAGTTTCTAGTTTTATGTATTGTGGTTAGTAAAGATACTTGATGTGATTTTAATTTTTAAAAATTCATTGAAACTTGTTTTGTGGCCTACTACATGGTTTATCTTGCCAAGTAATACTGAAGAGAAAGTATATTCTTTAGTCATTGAACAGAACGTTTTGTCAGTATCAGATACATTTTGGTCCAGGGTACAGTTTAACTCTGCTGTTTCTTGTTGATTTTCTGTCTGCATGATCTGAAAGTGGGGTGTTAAAGTTCTTATCATTATTGTATTGGGGTTTATCTCTTCCTTTATGCTTTTTAATATTTCTTTATATATGCACTGATATTTGGGTGCATGTATATTTAGAATTGTTATTTCCTCTTGCTCAGCTGATCCATCATCATTATATAATGACCTTCCTTGTGTTTTTTTTAGTACTTTTGATTTTAAATCTATTTTATCTGGTATAAATATAGCTACTCCTGCTTTCTTTTAAATGTTTTATTTGCCTAGTATTCATTGAGGCTTGCTCTAATTAGAATTCTGGACTCAAAGTAAGGGAAAGCTCCTGTTGCCCAAAGATCAGTGCTACCTGGGAGTTTTTGGGTATCCAATTTAGTCTCCAACCCACCCTTCTCCTTACCTGGGTTGGACGCAGGGTTTAAGGCCTTTCTGAACACTTACATGTAACTCTCTGCTTTATTTGCCTTCAGGGTTCTTCCTACACTGAAGGAGAGTTTTGTTAGTTTTTGCTCTTTTTTGAACTAGGAGAGTGCTCTGGGGGTGGTGATGTAGCTCAGTGGTAGAGCACTTGTCTAGCATGTGTGAGTTCCTTAGCTCAATCACCAACACACCACATACACACACAGAAAACAAAACAACAACAACAACAAAAAAACACTTACTCTGATGTCATCTTCTGTATCTGTAATATTAAAAGGTTTTTAGTAAAAACTATTTTCTCAGTCTGCTAGGCTTTGTTGCTTAATATTTAAAGGAAAGATCCTGGAATTTAAAAACCAGAAGAGCAAGACAAAGAAGGCTTTTCTCTCCTTATCTCTTGTTTTACTCTTGAAATTGAAGACTGAATTCTAGACTGTCCTCACTGGGACTGATTTTAACAGTCTATTTTTGGAAGCCAAAACCAAACTCTGAAAACTTTGTTTCTATTCAAACTATAATAATCTTAAACTTCCCAAGAGGAATGAATATCTCCAGCTGAATAACATTTTTTTTTTGTTAAGGAAACAAAGAATTGCCAAAGGAAAAGCATGAGATAACATTTAAAAATGTTATCTCATGATGCAAATATGATTTTCTAACCATGCATAAAAAAACAATCAAGAACTAGGTAACCCAGAAACAAACGTTTTTTCTTTAAAAAGTAGTATGTATGCAGTTCTAAGCTCTTTTCTCTTCTCCCCTGTCTCACAGGACTACTAGAGCCAAATGTTGACATCCTTTGTTTCCTTGGCTTGGTTTCTTGTGTGGATTCCTTGGTTAGCATATGTTTGCCTCTCATGCCCTCTGCTTGAGGCTCAGTACTGCTGCCTGTCTGCCGTCTCCCCCGTATTACTTTGGGGTACAGTTATGGGTTTGCAGAGATTCCCTCTCTTTTTAGTCCTGGGTCCTGGTGTGCAGGTCCACTGACAAAGATGGCAGAAAGCCTATTCCTCAGCAGAATTATTATTTTATGTGGTTTCCATCTATCTTTTCCCCCCTCAGATCCTGTAAGTAACCTCCTTTGTTATAGATTATTCATATCCTCTTTAATATCTTGGGAGATTAGAATAATACCCACTGTAGGCAGAGTCAGGGACAAGCCGGATGGCATTCAATGGGTTCTCCTTAAAGTATTCCCTCTTTATTACAAAATCAACCAACTTCCTATGATTCAATTAAAATATCTTGATATTCTTTTCCTGAGATTTCTATGTATTTAGTACATTCGATACTGCCTTTTTCTTCTTTTTTTAGTTGTAGATGGACACAATATCTTTATTTTATTTATTTTTATGTGGTGCTGAGGATCGAACCCAGCGCCTCACACATGTAAGGCAAGCGCTTTACCACTGAGCCCCAGCCCCAGCAATATTGCCTTTTTCTTTTGGGAGTTTAGGCTTTGTTTTAAGAGACCATTTATAGACTCCTCTTAAGAATGATCAGAATCTTTTGCAAATATGCTTACTGACAGTTTGTTGTGACTTGTTAGAATTTGAGATGAATAGACACAGGAAGGTTTTATAGAATCCAACTCAAGTGGGCTCAAATGGCAGAGGGCATTTAGTCATTCATATGACTGGAAGTTGACATGCTACTTAGCTGCAGGGGTGGTTCCAATCAGCTGTTCAACAGATTCCTTTTATTTTCTCTCTGTTTCTTGCAAAGTTGGCTTTTTCTTAGGTCTGTTCTTATTTTGTGGCCACAAGATGGTTATGACAATTCCCATGGCAATGTGTTTCTCCACATGCACTGTGGAGAAAAGGGGGATCATTTCCACTGTGTCCTCAGAAAGGAATCCTCCCCACCCCAAAACCCTCTTCTTTGATCTCATTCTCCCAAGACCCATCACCCTGTTACAAGCAATTGTGCTCAGGCAGAGAGATTATGTTCATTAGTTTGAACTTCAGCCATTTGCCCTACTGCTAGTGTGTGATGCCCAGGGTAAGTGAAGATAGCTGAATGAAACTTTGGGGGTGGTGACTAAGAAAGAAGAGTAAATATTGGACAACTGACCACAATGTCTAGTGCAGTAAATCTAACTATTCAGAAAAGAATAAATGTCTTAGAAGGAAAGAAAAACAGACTAAGTATTTACGTATGCCAGGCTTTGGGCCAGGCACTAGCGCATGCCAGTCCTTCTACGCATGTGCTCTGATGCTGTGGCAGTGTCTGTCAGGCCTACCACCTCCTTCTTTGAGTGCTCACCTGCTCAGAAGAATGGTCTGTTACAGCCTGTTTGTTGTCTTCCTTTCCTGGGAATTTTCAAACAGGATTCAAACTAGTCACTTCTACTGGTTTGTGGGAACAAACATATAACATTAGACGTTATGGAGTGTCTATTTTTGTATGTGCATAGAAACACCAAGAAGGCTAGTTTGGAGAAAGGCAAGAGAACAAAACATGTTGTGAGCAGAAACAGAATAAAGGCATTTGGCCCCAAAGAGAAAAAGACAGAAAGGCTTGCTTGATTCTTGATGACTTTTACAGACAGTCTAGATGCTCCTTTGGTCCATAATGGATTTTTAAAATGAAATCCAAAGACAAAGAACAATACAATAGATTCAAGGAAATATTTTACTCCTACACCCTTATCCAATACCTCAGCAACTAAGTGAGGTGCTAGACTACCAGTGCATGAAAGATCAGAAGATGGTTCTGCTAGACGGCCATGCACCATGCACCTTAGCTAGGGTAAGAGAAAAGCATTGGAGAGTAGAGATGTTTTTTCTTTAAATGGTGCTGGGAATCGATCCCAGGTTGTTTGGTATGCTAGGCAAACAGTCTACCACTGAACTCTATCTTCAACCCAGAGAGGCTTCTTTTTATTAGCTTTGAATGGTCTTTTCTACCTCCTTACCTTGCTATATCCTCAGCTCAAGGCAATGAGAGAGGCCTCTTGGGGTCTGTGAGGAGATTTTGAAATTTGTGTCCTGGAAATCGAGGGACATAGATAGTGGTGTTTGACTTCAGTCCAAGAGATCTAAAGTCAAAAGGTGTAAAGAGGGCTGAGCTCATGGAGCACACCTGTAATCCTAGCTACTCTGGAGAGGCCGAGGCAGGAGGATCACAATTTTGAAACCAGCCTCAGCAACTTAGCAACACCCAGTCTTAGAGAAATGGGGATGTGACTCAGTGATAGAACACCCCCTGGGTTCAATACCCAGTAAGACAAACAAATAAAACCAGAGGAACTGAGGAACCACCACAGGGCTACATTTTCATGCATATTGGCCCCTGGCAACAAAATGTGACCCTTTCACATCCTACTTCTGCAAGAGTGAATTGAAAGTCACCTTAAAAGGGAAACTTTTCCAAAAGTGGGCTATGAGTCATGGAGAAGTAGTGGGTTTCTCAATGCTCAGAATGTAGCTAACCAGAGGAGGTCATGGCCAAGGGCAGGAAAACCACCTTGTAGATCTTCAGTGAACCCACAAAAGTGTCCAGCTGAGGAAGAGTCTGAGATACATCTACAGTCCAAAGAGCACTGATGTCACATTTTACCAGCCATATAACATACTGGAGTGGACAGAACTGTGGCTTGCACAGTATAGCAGAAGGCAGAGCTAGGAATTGCTTGAGAAACTAGCCACATCCCCTACCCCATCCCAGGTGTCCATGCTGGGAGTGGGGGAAGCTTGACATTGAATAAGAGATATTTTGTTTGTTTACTGGATTGGACTCCAGTTTTTCAATTATTAGACCAGAGTGGAATGCTTAATACCAAAACATTGTCTAAGAGTAAATATAATATTATGGACCCACTAAAGGTTTAATGGTGAGAAACAAACATCATTTTCTTATTATTGTGTACTCAGGTATTGTATACTCATTTTAATAACTCAGAAAAGTAGATAGTATTATAGTAGGAACTCTTTCTTCCACTTTGTAATTGAGGAAACTGAGGCTCACATAGGTCAAGTTTACCAAGGTCTCTTTAGCAACAAATCAGGAGAACAAGGCTATAAAATGTACATGTCTGACTCAAATATCCATGCCCTTCCTATGTGCTGCCACCATACCTCCGAAACCAAAAAAATAAACCAAATAAATAAATAAATAAACCCAGAATTTGAAGTGGACAAGTTTTATCTATTTTGGGGGGAATAGGAGTTTTCACGTTATGGAAGTGTTAATGCAATGGGATTTTAGGATGAATAGGTTTTCATCAATCTGAGAAAAAAGACAGGAAATCCTAGTAGAGAACTAAGAAGCTGAGTTTGGAAAGGGTGAGTCCATGAGCGGTGGTAGTCTAATTTGGGTACAAAAGAAAGTCTGGAAATGGTTTAAGCCCCATGTTTGAAATCATTTTGGAGCATTGAATGGGTAGTTCTTTAATGTTATCTTCATTTTCATCCCTCTTCTACAACTGTCTCCTTCTTATTCTCTTAAGGAGGCAGATATAAATGAAGATATTCTTTCCACTGGATTTTAAAAGTAGGGCCAGCATGGTGGCACATACCTGCGAGTAGCTGAGTAGTAATAGCAGCTACTCAAGAGGCTGAGGGAGGAAGATTGCAAATTTGAGGCCAGCCTTGGTGATTTAGTGAGACCCTATCTCAAAACAAAAAATAAAAAGGACTGGGGATATAGCTCAGTTGTAAAGTGCCCCTGGGTTCAGGAATGTATTAATTTTGTGCTAGAATCTTATATGGTATAAGGGAAAATTACAAGACCTTTTGAGAAACTAGGTAGATTTGATTTCAAATCTATTGCTGTTGTAAGAAGATACTATTTCTGTCTCAATTTCTGAGTAGGACAATTACTCCATAGTGCTATAGTGGAAGATAAATAAAATAAGATAAATATGAGACATATATATATTTACATATGAGCATAAAATAACTGAGAGACCTTAATCAAATCAGCAATATCATATCTCTGTCCTATCCCTTTGTGTTTTCAATGACATTTGCTTCCATGTTTGAAATACTTCACTGTGACTTTTTTTTTTTAAGGCAGATCAAGGTATTGTTTTTCTTAACTTTTTATGTGCCCCGAATTAAACTTTTCATTCTAGTTACATAAGAAATTTTCTTTTGGTGAGGTAAGAGGACATTTAAACTGTGTCTGTAGTGTGTGTGTGTGTGTGTGTGTGTGTGTGTGTGTATCCTGAAAAATTTTAATGACCTTATTTAAAATGAATAGAAAGGTACTTAAGGAAGGTAGCAGTTGTAGACTTTCTTTTCTTAGGAAATCAATACTCATAAAACTCAAGGTAGAATTGAGAATTAAAAACCACAGTGAGTTTATTTTAAAACATGTAGTCTGTCATCTTTATTTTCTCTTTGGATAACATGGTGTTTATACCCTGAGGTCTATTTATGTTGCTCCAGCTCTTTCACTGACTTTGAAGCAAACTTCATATGGTTCCAAAATCAGAACATCAGGGCTTAGAGAACAAGTATTGCAAATGCTCTTTAAAAAGAGTAATTTGAGGTCAGAGAGGAAAGAAAATGGCTTCACAATCTCCATTTCCCAAGCTGTAAAAATCCATTAACCACCAAGCCCAGCTTGGTGAGGGCGGGTTATGTGTTCCTTATTCATCTTCCACCATGGACCTTGGCCTTCCACTAACCCTAGACAGTGCCTGGCACTTAGCTGGTGCTCTATCTATAGTTCCTGGAAAAAGAAACTGTTTAATTCTGGAAAGAGTATTACACTCTCATTGAATCTAAGTACTAGGACAGATCTCATGCAGGACTCCCTGTTTAACCTCACCTTACCCTTGTCTTCCACAATGATCTGGAGTGTTTTTTTCTTTCCTTACCATGAGATTGGTGATCAGCAAAAGGGCCTCAGGGCTGCCATTCGCTCTAGCCTGTCTATTGTGTAATAGGTCAGGAACTGCATAGGGGTAAACTAATCAGTGATGAGAATAGCCCAAGGAAAAAATGATCTTTGTTCTTGAGATTTACAGAACTGAAAATTGTCTCCTGACCAGGCAATCAAGATCACAAGTGTGTCATTTGACCACAAACTTCCACCTTTGAGAGCCCTCTAACAGTCTGCCATCACTCATCACCGACAGAAACTGCCCCTAAATCAGCCTTCTGACAAGATGGTATCATAGGATGGGAATCCCTGCCATTTTCTGTTCATCTATCTAGCTCATTAGAATAAAGTTCTTTACCACTATTTTGCCCCTTAACTAATTGGGTTCTCAGCCTGCCTCAAGTGGACTGAATCTGTGCCTAGTAATGTCACCAAAGTCTGATTAGAAGCTTTTTGGTGTTCTTGGTGTGGCTCAGCAGAATCACTAATCATAGGCAATAAGTGAATTAATAAGTGAAGAATCCCTGCTGCTTTTCTTCCACATAAGTGCTACATGGAGCTGCCAGTGTGAGAAGCAGCCACACAGCAATTCAATACCTACAATTTAAAGCATCGTACTCTTCGAACTTCTCTGCAGATTCATTTAAAACCATTATTTCTAGCCAGGCACGGTGGTGCATGCCTGTAATCCCAGCATTTGGGGAGGCTGAGACAGGAGACTTGCGAGTTCAAAGCCAGCCTCAGCAATGGCGAGGCGCTAAGCAACTTAGTGAGACCCTGTCTCTACATAAAACACAAAATAGGGCTGGGAATATGGCTCAGTGGTTGAGTATCCCTGAGTTCAATCCCTGGTACCAAAACAAAACAAACAACAACAACAACAACAAAAATCTCACTATTTCTTCTATCTAGGGCATCATAACACAGGTAGTGTTCAGCTGGCAGGTCCACAGATAGATTTATTATTGAAGCTCAGTATCAGTTGGCCACACAAGTGAGTATTTCTTCCAAGTGTCCCTTTCAGGATCCCAGAGAATTTTCACTTATATATAAGTCTGACAGTCCTGCAAAAACTTGAAATATTTACAAAAATCGATTTCTTTTTGGTATGATTCACAAACAGAAATTAATTTTATTTATATTGTTATCTTTAAAGCTATGTGGTTTGGAGAATGATTCATAGGTAATGAATAAACAAAAGGTTAAATAACACAAACCAGCTTAGAGATTTTGTAATTTGGGGGGGTTTTGTCCGGAGAGTGAACAGCTAGACTTGGCTTCCTGTACGTCAGATGTAGGAGACACCAGCTGTTTCCTCTTTTTGCCAGGAGTGAACATGGGAGTGATTAAATTTAAATGATAGCAATAGGCATTTATGTTAAAGCCAGATAACTGGAGCTTCTATAATGAGGGAAAGACATCTCTGTGGAGGAATCCTATTCGCTTGCTTTCAGATTCCGTCTCCCACAGCCAGCTCTGCTGCTCACTCCACCTAGTTTAGGTGTGATCTGGAACTGAGGTTCCCAGACCCAGTCCTCATACCCAGGCATGCCCTCTACCTCCTCAGTGAAGTCCCAGCAGCATCATGTGATAAATTTTTGAAGGAAAGCACAGCACCATCTGTGAGGCATCATGCCAACCACTGTCAGTAAGTTCTTTGGACCTAAGTACTTACTGCATTGAATTGGTAGGCACCCCATACTGAGATGTTAGGGAGCCAGGAACAAAGTTGGGAGACTCCATCTCTAATCAAGAGTTAAGAGGTGCTAGAAACATTCTGATCGACAAAAGGGTTAAAAAAAAAATTCCCAACACTCCACCTTTCTATTGACTACAAACTTCCCCATTATGCTCTCAGTCATGTAAACATAGGCAGACATCCAGGGTCAGAAGTAAGGCTCCAACTTCTCTGTCATTCATCAATTTATTGCCAGCAAAGTGGCAATAAAGAGTTATAAATTCTTTCTATGATATTTTTGTATCAATGTCCGTAGATAAATAATAGTTAACTGTAGGGCTATCTTCATAACAAATTATTATTTTTAAAATTATTAGTATTATTACTATTTGCAGTTCTGAGGATGGAGCCAAGGGGCACTCTACTACTAAGCTATATCCCTAGCCCTTTGTATTTTTATTTTGAGACAAAGTCTGGCTAAGTTGCACAGGCATCTTGTGAGATTGGCCTTGAACTTGTGATGCCCCTGACTTAGTCACCCGAATAGCTGATATTACAGATGTGCACCACTGCACTCAATTCACAAATTATTCTAAAAATTAAAGACATGGGTTTAAACATGCTAGGGTGGCAGATGTAGAGATCTCAAATTCTTACCGACGGAGGGGGCACTGGGAAGAGATACTCATATGAAATCTGTCTCTGCCCAGATAACCTCTGTTAATTCACAAGCTCTTTGATGACTTATTTGTCCATTTATACAACAAAGAAAATAATGTTCATGTTGTTGAGGTTTCGTGTTTATAAAATATGATATTTAGATGAAAGGAGTGACTCACAGGTAATGCCAGATAGGATATAAACCATCCCATGGAGTCACAGCTAATACTTTCCAATGTGATGGAAACTTGATATTTGAAAACTCCCTTGGTAAGAGCCTTGTTTTCATCAGCTGTGCTTTTTCCCTGCAGGTTGTTCCATATTTCTTTCCCCTTTAACACACCTTCAAATAGATGACATTTATCATCTGGAAGGGGGTCATTGAGCAATGGTTTAGAGCAGGCCTGTACAAATATCATTTCTTTTCCACCAGGTAAAGGTCATGAATGTGTGTTCATTTAAATAGGCTTATCCCTTCCCTTTCAGCATTTGTCAATCAAGAAAATAGACATCAGGAAAATGCCTGATTGTATAATCTCACCACTACCAACAAATCAGTTCTATTTTGGTCTGTGAGGCTGCTGTTTTGAAATGTTTTCTAGGCAATATGTGGTAAGTCAAAGTAAATCTCTCCATGTAAATTCACACAAACCTTTATGATAACATATTTTCACAACATGCCCTTGTTCAAATGATGTGTATCCACTATGCCCTTATTTGAGGAAAATTTGATGATGTTTTTGGTAATCATCAGGTGTGCAAGGTATTTTTTATAGACTGACCTCCTCTGCATTTTAGGAATGGGCCTATTAACTTTACTCACATAAGAATCCATGGAAACAGGGTTTTTATTTCACAGGTCTTACTTTCTCAGCATCTGCTACAGGATCTTTCATGTAATTAGTGCTTAAAACAGAATGATATGGATGACTCAGGCAAGCTCCATTAGAATAGTCACCTAGAGTCTTTTGTGCCTGTCTGGGTCAAAAGTAAATAAGAAACAACATTATCTACAGATAAATTCATCGTGAAATTATTATCTCTTTTATGTAGGAATTTAAAATACACCTTGCTGTAAATTAGAAGGATAGAATATGACAAGCTTATTTTTCTTTATAATCACTATCATTAGTATGGAATATTTGCTTTCTTGATCAATAAAACACATTAGAACAACACAAAAAAATTGGAAATTTGAGGGAAATTTGAATTAGAGGATCTTATTCATGAAACTTTTCATACATAACACTTTTCCTGATTATTAAGAAGAGAATAATATGATGTGATAATAATAATGTAAGTCTTAAAGTTACTAAAAGTAGATTTTAAGTGTTCTTGCCACAAGAAAAGTAAAGCAAGCAGGTGAAGTGATAGATATGTTAATTAGCTTTATTGAATCATTCCTCAATGTATACATATATCAAAATGTCACATTATAACACATAAACATACGTAATTTTTGTGTGTCGATTTAAAATAAAATTTGAGAAAATAAAAAAATTTTAAAAAGATAATAAACTGATTTTCAATTCAAGCATATCAAATAAACATCATGGAAAAATGTGCTTCAGATAGTCTTGTTTTTGCATATTTTTTTGTTACCATAATTTTTTTGATTTTATTCATTTCACTTTGTGTTACAATTTCTTTTGCTAATTTTGATTACCATTCACTCCAATCATGATTTAAAAATATTTAAGTACTATAAGTAAATTGAAATTGTGAGATAAAGATTTAAAATATATTATTTTTGAAAATTCCATCTGAATCTTATTTAATTTTATGTTTATTGACTCACTCTGTAATTATTTCTAAAGATCACACCACCAGCTGTTCATATTGTTAAGTCTTAAAATAGATTTTGGGTAAAAGATTTTTTTTCTTCAGCCATTTGAATTGGAATGAGTAGTATTAATGTGTTTTTCCACTGGATAACTCTGTTAACTCTTACAAAACACATTCTCACTTCATGAAGCCATCTGGGTTTTGTCCGGGACACGTAGAAATTTCCTCATTCTCAATCACTTAAAAATATTGGAAGTCCCTTTGACTTATTGAATTGTAACACACACTCATTTCATTGTTGATACATAGAATAAATAAATAGTAATCAGTTCAAGGTTAGTCCTAAATAGAATTCATGAAGTTAGTTTGTCTCTTTCTCAAATTGACTGTTTCGAGTCTGTGCTTCTCTTCTATGCCCAGGGGATCAAAATCCAGTAATTAGCCCCTGTATCCCTGAGGAGTCTGTCTCTCATGCCCATCTATCTCTCCTTGGCAGGCAAAATTTATTTCGAACCTTTCCTGAACCCATCCCTTATTCTCAGACACTCACCAGCCAATGTTGTTTTCTGGTCTCAAGGTCTTGTCAACTGACTCATTGTAGTCTTACCACTGCATTTTGCAAAATGCAAATAATTAAGTACTTCAAGAGTCATGCCTCCCAGATTGTGTACCCTTTAATTAATGGAAGCTTTTCAAGGACTAATCCCTAAAAGAGACTACACAATGAAGTAAGTAGAGGTAAATATTTTGAAGGGTTGTGGAGGAAAGAAAGCTACATTCATGTGATAACTGGATTTCTAATATGGCTGTTTTGGGCCTGCTTCTGAGGCTGACTTTAATTTTAGAACCTATGAGCAAAAGATATGCTAAGGAAGTGCTCCTGGGAAAAACCAGTAGGGCCTGAGAAGAAGTAGGAAGGGAATGGAAATAAGCTAATCAAGGGAACAACTGTAGGTCAAATCCCAGCCCCAGCTGGATCTTACAAGGAACTTTGCAAAAGAAATTACATTTGAGTTTTCCTATCTGGGGAAAAGGAGTTGGTCTTTTACTCCTCTACTCTAGTAAATCATTGGCCACATGCTGCCCTGTGGGAGATGTAAGGTCCCTGGCACTTCCAGCTCTATGAAAGTATTGCCAGAGTGGGTACAGGGACATTCCTCTGAAGATTACAGCTGTGAGCTGTTAAGACAATATACAGAGACTGGGGGTTGAACATAGGCATCAAAAGGAGGATCCAAGGGCATGTGGATGTAGCACCATCTGTATACACAGCAGTTATGCTTGGGAGGGAATACTGTGTGTGTGGAGGTCCTGTGTGCAACCAGAATACGGGTCATGGGTTCTTCCTGGAGCTCCAGATTAAAGTGTAGAACAATACAAGCACACCAGAAGTCTTTCTCATAGTTTCTCCTAGTCAACAGACACTTCGTAAAGGTAACTTTTTTTAAAAAAATTTTTCTTTGTGCTGGGGATTGAATCCATAACCTGGTTCATGCTAAGGAAGCTCTCTGTCACCGAGTTACACCTCAGCCCTTTTAAGGTTTGTTGTTGTTTTGGAAAAGGTCTCAATTGCTTACACTGGCTGTCAAATTGTGATTCTCCTGACTCAGCCTCCAAGTAGCTGGCATTATGGGTCTGCACCACTCACCTGGCTTAACCAGTTTTAACTAGTTTTGCTTGCTGTTTTGGTTTATATGAATGAATCACATAATTTGTTTTTTTCTATGTCTGGCTTTTTTGTTCAACATCCTGGGAATGTTATAGCATCTAGTAGAAGTTTATTCTTTTTTACCACACTGGAGTATTCTATAGAGCTCTTTCACAGTTTATTTTGTTGCTGATAAGCATTTGAGCTATTTCTAGTTTGGAGCTGTCATGAGTAATGCTGATTTAAATTTCTTTTAAGGGTATTGGATATGTTGGGAGAGTAGAGTTGATTGGACAGACTACACATATATTAAACTTTAGCAGATAGTGCAATATAGTTTCCCCAAGTGACTTGTAGCATTTTAATTCCCACTAGCAGCATATGAAATTTCCATTACTCTACATACTCAGCAATACATAGTAGTCTCAGTCTGTAAATTTTAGCCATTACATGTATGTAGTATTTCTTTTTAACTGGTAATAACGGAAACTCACAATTAAAATTTTTGTAAACCTTACGTGAATCTAGCAACCCCATTTTGAGAAATGCTGACAATGGTGAACAACTCCTCTCTCCACACATAAAAAGTATGTTAAATATTATTTATTATTTATTTAATTGATAAGCTTACTTTTTATCTATTTACTTTTAAGTCATTTGAATCTGAATCGACAAGATCTCTCTTATGTACTCCTAGGAATACTCCTAGGAGCTGTGCTTGAATTTGCTGTACTCAGTAAGGTTGCTACACAACCCATGACGTATTTGTTATATATCTTTAAAAGAAAATTAGCTAGAACTTTAGCCTAGAACTTTCTAGCCCCAGTTTAAGATTGAGGCACCTTACAAAACTATGTGGAAATATTTTGACTTCTATGTGAATGTGCAGAATAAGAAATGAATCATTTCAGTGTCAACTGGGGGGAAAACACACGGTAGGTGAAGAAGTGTTAGACTAGAAGAAGAATAGTTGTAACTTTTTATAGACTAGAAAGTGATGGTAGGAGGGAAGTGCATCAGCTGTAATTGGAGAAGACTTTGAGCTGTATGCCTGACCTCCAATGTCAATGTCACTATATGGGATATCATTTTATGTATGGCTTTTTCCGTTTAAGTGTTTTAGGACTTGATGGTACCCAATTAATTGTTAATTTTAATTTAGGTGGTTATGCTCTAGAATCAGGGGCCATTGTAGAAGACTCCGATGACCCCCCCAAAATTAGTATTTTGATGGCAGATTTGTTCAACTACATGATTTCTATATTTATTTTTCCCCTTATAAGGAAAAAAGCCTTGAAAAATAAAATATAACAATTGCCTGAAAAAGTTATATATAGCTATATAAAGCATTTGTCCTCAGTCCTTATCAGCTAACACCTTTCTTATCAGTTAATGCTTATCAGAGATTTGCAGAAATAACAGCCAAGTAAATCCTGGAGAATAGTGGTTGAAAGGATTGTAGTGGAAAATTATCTGAAGGGAAAAGAGAGCTGCTCATAAATCACAGAAAATAATATAAAAATAAGTTTCCAATTTTTCCGAAACCTGACTCTGCTCATTTTAGGACAAACACAAACCATACCCAGCTTCTGTCGCGAGATGCTATGAGATCAGTGGTCTGGTAAAGTCCATCGATTTCCAATATCTAATTCATAGAACTATTCATGAGAGGAAAAAAATCATGGTACTCTTGTAGACTGTGCTCTCCTGCCCAAGTGGGAAAACTAGGGCTCAGCAAAGGACAGCATGATGTCATAGGAAAAGCTTCCCATCATCCATTTTCATCATTTGTTCTGAATGCTTTTCTCTCTCTGTCCCCAGTAGTTTCTGGAGGTGTTTTCCACTAAGAGAAAAGTCAGAATTCTCTCTTTTATGAGCCCTTATGATTATTTTATTTTTGTTTACAAATTCTCTCCACTTATGGATCGAGCCAGGCAGTGGAGATTTACCAAGAATAACTTCTAGTGGGCAAGACTGTAGTAAACCAAGAACAATTACTCTAACATGCAATGCCATAAATTTGCAAAAATTATGAAATAAATATTCTCCAGCTGCCTTTCTATGGCTGTTGGAATTACAGAAATTCTATCAAAACCAATGAAATAATAGACATATTTTAGTAGCTAATGGATCCATAATACATTCTAAGTAAAATGATGAACTCAGCAGATTAGAAATTTGAAGGCATTCTTGGAAGGTAAAGAGCAGCTAGAATCATCTTGCTGGAGAAATCAGGAAAGAGACAATTGCAATATAAAGCTGTTGGAGAAAGTGATACACTGTCAGACCAGCTATGAAGAAACATCAAGCTGAGATTGAACAAAGCAGAAAGCTGGCAGGCCACTGGACAGTTATGGGGCAATTAAGTAGAAACTTTACTTAAATGATGTGGGCTCCACCCTACACTCTCAGTACCTAGCCGTGGTTGGCAGCTATAGGGTTTGCTCCAGGATGAAGTCTATAGTACTGTTTAATATATGAAGTGAGTGAACTTTCCCTTGGAGAATCCCTTATATGGATGCTGGGACTGGGGAGAAAGGAAGTAGAGTCCAAGTTCTCTTGAACCCTTCCCATTGTTTCTCTGGGTGAGAAGAGCAAGACCACGGCTTTCCTTTGTCTGCAGGACAAATTTAGGAGAGGGGCACTCTGAAGTGCGAGTTCTCACACAGATACTCTCAGAGTAGGCAGTATACCAAGTGACTTAGCAACAGCGGGGCTGGGAGCCCCTGGACCCTAAGTAAAAGTTGTCTGTACACTCTGCAAGTTTTCCTACTTGACCCTCCCCCCAGATAGCCAAGGAAGGCTTCAACATTCAAAATTTGTATTCACTGACATTTCCTTTGCTAAAATACATTTAATAATAATGATCCTGTTGACAAGTATGCTTGATCATATATATAAACTGCAACCCCAAATCACAAACTTCCTGAAGAAATTTGGGATGAAAGTGAGCCATTCAAATTATTGGAAAAATCCAGTTTTTGTGTAGCATCAACAGAGCAACACTACCCACGTGTAGACACACCCTTAAATAACATCAGAATACCAAAGATAAAGATAAAATCCTAAAAGTTTCTCAAGAGAAAAAAAATTAGACTGCTAAGGGTAGAGTTATCTCCCAGCTTAGATCAGTAGCACTAGATATAGTTGACAGTAGAGAAATAATCAATGTGTTCAAAGAAAAAAACATGGAATTCTTTACCTAGCCATGTGTGAAAGTTAGAGGAAAAAAGCCTACTGTCAGATATACAAAACTTGAAAAGTTCAATACCTCTGAATCCCTTGATCA
Source organism: Geosciurus inauris (assembly GCA_004024805.1). NCBI lineage: Eukaryota > Metazoa > Chordata > Mammalia > Rodentia > Sciuridae > Geosciurus > Geosciurus inauris. Next base: position 18,580 of record PVHX01017784.1, on the reverse strand, counting down.
CTGATCAAAAGCTTATTAAAAAATACATTTCAGTAGACGGAGCATGAATCCAAGACAAAGAAGTGTGATACAGAAGTAATGGCTGGCACATAAAAGGTGATTTCACTGTGTATGTGAGTGAAGACTATGAACAGGGACATCCTGAGCACCTTGTTTGTTTGGGGGTGGAGGTAGCTAATGAATGTATGTTCTTCTATTACATTAATTATTAGTACAATTAATAATAAGGTGGAAGACAAGATCTGAATGAAGTCCTGGGAAAGACTAAATTAAGAGAATGGAGACTAAATCCCTGGAAAATTCTGGGAACATAGTTCAGAGTGAGTTAGGAATTAAGGGATATAGAGAGAGGGCTGGGATTGTAGCTCAGCGGTTGAGCGCTTGCCTCGCATGCGTGAGGCCCTGGGTTCGATCCTCAGCACCACATACAAAGCAATAAAATAAAGACATTGTGTCCATCTACAACTAAAAAAAAATGTTTTAAAAAAAAAAAAAAAAAAAAAAGGGATATAGAGAGAACACTGAGTCTCACAAGAGAATGCTCATAAGCCTTTGGACAAATCATTGGTGAGCAGCCCCATTTGTGTCCTGTGTCCTTGTGCTCAAGTCCTTGCTGCCATTGGCTGAATGGCTGATGAGAAAGTAACAAAACTACAAGATAATCAAGAGGTACCTGGAGGAATCGCTCAGGGAGTGTGCCTATTAAAGACTTTGATGACTGAGAAATGACCCTCCCCTCATTATAATAGTAAGACACACAGCCCTGGGTAGAGATTTAAAATGCTAATGAGACATATGATATAGGAAGTAGCAGGATTAGAACATGCAAGTGCAATGCACAAACTCAGGGAAAACTGACGTGAAATCGCATAACCCTCCCTATCTCTACCTCTAGTTTAACCCGATAGCTGCTGTCTGTCTATAACTGCTAAAACCCCAGGCTGAGATGAAGCAACTCACTCCCTCTCTCTGAGAGGGCCTTCATTCCCAGGGAGTGTGTACTTTGCCTTTATAATAAATCTTTTGCTCTGCTACTCATATCTGGAGCATTCTTAAATTCTTTTCTGCTACCTGGTTGAGAAACTGGAAGATTCTAGTAGAGGTCTCTTCCACTCCTGGAGACCTTTTCAGACCCCCATGCCACCAGTGACAAGAGGAGAGGACACCTGCACTCAATCCTAAATGAAGACATGTTTGCTGAGATACAAAGTTGGGGTGGAAGCATGCTCCAAGCAAAGTGACCACATGTCAAATAGTACAGCATTGTGGAAGGGCTTGGGTTATTCTAGGCAGAGTGTTCAGGGGGTACATGGCCTGAGATGTCCCTAGAAAATAAGGATTTTAATTTCCATTCTCTATAAAGTGCCAGGTGATGATCTAAGTTGCTTTTCTTATCACACTTTCTTAATTACCTACTCCTATCATTGATTTTGCTCCCTGACTCATTATTTGTACTGGAAAATAAGGCTCAGTATATTATAACCTGTTAGAAGTTTCATGTTCTTTCTCAAGACAGATCTCTTTGCTTCTGAAATCATTATGCATATATTACACAAGCAGTACAATGAGTCATATGTTAATTACTGTTTTTAAAAAAAACTAGTTGGTTAGAGACTCATAAAAGAAAGGTATGTAATATTTCAAATGTTCATGAAGCAGAGGCTATGGGATGACACTGGTGATCCGTATACTAGGTTGCTGTGAAATAAATATGATCAATAAGCAACTTTAACTTACTGACCAAAGCAGAGTCACTCCCAACCAGCATGATTAAGAAACGGCAACGCCCTCGGACATCTGATGCAGGTTTCATGTTCTTACTAAGACATTTGCTTTTGCTGCGAGTGACTCATTCTAATCGGTAAGTTATTCTGCTTTTTAATGTTCCATTACTTAAGATTACTTGTGGATATAAATAAGCATACATTGTACATGGAAACATAGGCAAACGTTCAAGAATAGCTCTTTTTCATGGTCTACTCAAAGTCAGAGATTGCTAAATTGCAACAGCATGAAGCCAAAAGTTGCAATCATTTTAAAGAGAACTTATTTTCGTTTAAATGGAAGTTAAAATTGAGAGAGAACATATACTTTACAAAGTATTAAATGTATATATATCATTTACATAGCAGACACAGAATTTTGCAAAATGAGCAAGACAGAAAGAGGATTTTATAATGATAATAAAAAGGCAAAATGACAAGTATTCAGGTATCAACTGAAAATAAATCATGTGTTTGAGGCATAAAATCAGAAAGAAAGATTTTTTGGCAAAATAGATTTTTGACAGTGAGGGTATATAAGACAATTGGTCATCCTCCACAGAGATGTCTTAATCAAATATAGAGTCCTTGAAAAAGTAAAACCAGACTCAGTATGAATATAGCATACATATATTATTTCACTGACATCTACCTAGCATGAAACTTTCATGTGCATATTTAGTTTAAATTTATTTGTTTTCTTGAAAAAGAACTTGAAAAGTGTCTAATTTTTGTTAACATCAACTTCCTGTTTCATAGTTTCTAATTTGTGGTTTATGCAGACATCTGACTTCTATCTTTTCCTCCCTGAATCTTGTCTCTTAAGTATTCTCCTAAGTATCAGCATGTTATCCAAGACAAGAAAAGTTAAGATTCAGAGATGAAACTTAAATTAGTCAATTATGACTCTTTAGAGTATTTCTAATACCAGGCTCAAATATACACGTGTAGTTTTAGGTTAAAAAAATATTAAATGGGGAAAGAAAATTGGAACCAATATCTAGATTTGGTTTAAATCCTGTATGTGCTCAGTCCCTCAGAATCCAAGAGATGGTGTGAACATTAATTAAAATAACATACAAATTAAACTAAGAGAGTATCTCTTACTTTATATTTGTCTATGTTATATGTAATTCAAATTAGATTTTATAGAGTATCAACAGGTATACAAATGAATTCAGCAGAGATGCCATTAAACCATTTTATAGAATAGTAAAAAATTCAATAAAAACTCTTATCTGCTTATTTACATTATTATAGAACTCAGGTTTTATTCTTGTCACAAATTGTAATTGGAAAAGACTGTAGTCCTACCACTTGCATAAAAATTTAGTATTTACTCTGAGATTGGATTCTTCTGGAATAAAGATAATTCTGAACCTTATACAATGTCAACCTTATATACCAAGTGGGCCCTTCTTGAACTTTCTCTGGGGCATTTAGATTTTCCAGTTGTGCCTTGGGGTTTGCAGAAACTATTTGAGAATATTCAAGCATGAAGAGGGGAGCTGGGAGATAAACCAAAACACTGGCAGAAGGTTATTGTTGGGGTGGAAGAAGCTGTTAGTGTGAGGCTTATAAGTCAGCATTCTCACTGGTCTCCAGGGAAGGTCATGTAGGCTGGCAGCAGCACCTGGCTCTAATCCACCTGCTCCACTAGTTACATTTGAGTACCCTTTAAAAGGTTTTTCCTGTCCTCTTCAATCATTTAAAATAGTCTCTCCATAAAGGTAGTGCCAAAATGCTTTCTTTGATACCTGCAAAATACATGAAATTGTCTAAGAGTGTATTAAAATTTTGATGACTATCAAGACTTTGTCGGATGTCAATTACATGGGGCAATTAGGCACTGACTTTTACTTACAAAATCTCTGCTTTGAAAAGTTATGAAGCCAAAATCCTGAGGATAGCAAGAAAGAGTGATTGTTCCCCTACTGAGGATTAGATAAAATGCTTTGGAGAATGGAACTAGAGATAGATTATTCGTTGTAGAGTTATAGGTTGCCTATTTTATTTTTTTCAGAATGTTTTGGCTATTCAAGATTCTCTTTTGAAGTGGGGCACAGTGGCATGTGCCTATAACTCCAGTAACACAGGAGGACGAGGCAGAAGGATCATAAGTTTGAGGCCAAAGCCTAGGCAGTTTAGTGAGAGCACATCTCAAAATAAAAATAGAAAGGGCTGGGGATATAGCTTGGTGGTGGAACACCCCTGCGTTCAATCCTCAGTAACTCCCCGCCCCCAAACGTCTTTTGAAAGACATTTTCAAAAGTAAAACTGAGCAGGACTTTGGGAGAACTTGTTCTTTTAGGTCTTCCCCAATTGATAAATATTACTAATATATATCTCACACTTTGTTTACATAACTAATCGTGTGTAATACCTTTTGTAATCTGAACATCACCTCCAAGTAGAAAACCTGAGGTTTCTCAAAGTTGAAGGAGTTCATCTTCTACCTTGTTCCTTTCTCTTTTATTCATCCACTTTGTTTTTTTAAATACCTTTATTTTGTTTGTTTATTTTTATGTGGTGCCGAGGATCGAACCCAGTGCCTCACATGCGCGAGGCAAGCGCTCTGCCACTGAGCCACAACCCCAGCCCCTCATTCACTCTGTTTTAGTTATGTCATCAATGAAAGTAAAAATATGTTGCATTTATTATAAATAGCTTAAGAAAGTAATCAACAAAGTTAAGCCAAGAAAATCATAGCTATTTTAAAGGATACTACAAGAAAATAAAATTCTCTTTCTGATTCTTTCCCATTATTATTGTTGCTCAGATGTATCATATTGCTTATGCCAGCAAATACAATGAAAGGCCTTCTGTGTACCTGTAATTTTGCTCTTATGGGTGAATGTAAGAATGTTAGGAACTCTTCTTTGGTATTAAGTGAGATAAATTTATTATAGTTTGGAAAATAATGATCTCATGCAAAATATGTTGTCCATAAGTAAATTACTGTATTTCAATTTCTCTGACTTAAGAGAGGATATTAAAGTATCTTTTCTGCATGAAAATTAAAGCCTTTTAAAGAAAGTGCTATTTTAAAAACTATCTTGTTATTCTGCAAGACAATTTTTAATTGTAAAATTTATAAATGCTAATGTGTAAAATAAAAAATATAAATGCTCATTGTATAAAATAGAAAAGTATAAAGAGAAAAGATATAGCCTATATTATGTCAGTCAGATAACCCTTATTAACATCTCAGAATATGTTTATCCAAAAATTTCACATAATACATAAAAAACTCTAAACGTGTGTCAGCATATGTTTAATGTATAAGCATATGTATGTTTGTGCATATATATGTACATAATGGGATTACATTAGTGCACTATACAATAACCTGCCTTTTGTATTTAACAATACATTGTATAAAATCTTTGAAAATTATTTGAAAACCACACCAATAATCAGAAATGAGATTTTACAAGATTTTCTGAATCCAAACTAAATAAAATTCCATTACAATGTCATTTTATTCCATTATATAAAATTGCTAAAATGTGAAGAATTTTACAAATGGATCATGTTTTCATTTGTTTGTTTATTTTGTGAAGAAAAAAGAAACTCACCTATGGCCTTCCAGAAAGAATACTGGCCTACCATTCAGCAATCCTTAGTAATTTTTTTAAAAATTAGTTTTAGTTGTAGATGGACACATTTTATTTATTTATTTATTTATTTATTTATTTATTTATTTATTTTTTACATGGTGCTGAGGATTGAACCTAGTGCCTCATACATGCTAGGCAAGTGCTCTACCACTGAGCCACAATCCCAGCCCAATCTTTAGTAATTCCAGCATAAAAAGCAAGGATATAATCTGAAATAAGTTGCCTACACTTTATTCTCTTCAACTTAAAATATCACTTACATATGTATTTATATATTACGTTCATGTACTTTTATCAGTTCTATAAAATAACCTGAAATCTCCACTTCACTTTTGCTTTTGTTCTCTACTGTGAGGTCCTGTGTTTGGAGAACACTGTCTTTTAACTGCCAAGTTTTTTTCAAGACCTAGTCTAAACTTTTTTTTTTTCACTTACCCATTTGCCACTCTCTCATTCAGGATAATTACTGAAATTCAATTGATACTTTTTGATTTTTATAACTACATTCTTTGCAGTATTGATAGTGCTGATCACAACCATCCTAAAGAAATTGTCCTCAACCTTGATTTCCACATCACTTTTCTTTCCTGGTCTTCTTACCTTTCTGACTGATGATTTTGTTTCCATTTGATGCCCTTTTCCACCTTAACATTTGGGTTTCTCATAATCCTATTCTATCTTCTTTTTGTACTTGACATTTTGCTTGAATGAATTTATCTAAACTTGATTTCAACGGTGTATTTGACAATAACTCATATATTTATGTGCATATTTTCAAACAGCTCTCTCTTTGGATTATAACCCCATGTATAAAATTGCCAATTCAGTAACAATGCTAATAATTTAAAAAGCATTCAACAATTACTTTTGACTATACACCCATGTTCAAAGATTAGTGGAATAATCAGTAACCATTTTTCCTGCTCACAGTTTCTGTGGATCAAGATTTCAGGGTAAAAAGGGGATGACTCGTCTCTGCGCCACTATGTCTAGGGCCTCAGAGGGAATGCTCAGACAGCTGGAGGTGACTCACATGACTGGGAGCTGGATTGGAGCCTTCTTTACTAACATGTCTCATGGGATTGATGAGATGATTCAAAGTCTGGGCTCCACTGTTGCTATTGACTGGAGTCAACACAGGGCCTCTGCATGTGACTTGGCTTCTCAAAGCATGCCACCTGGGTTTTTAAAGAAAAATGTTTCATGAGGGGACATCTGGAAAGGAGGTTGATAGAGCAGAGCAGGGGTGCTTATGTGTTTGTTTATTTGTTTGTTTGTTTTTGGAACTTGTTGTCTGGGGCATCAGTTTGGAAGAAGACTCAAGAAACTGGGGGTATCTGGAATAGTGCTAGGAATGAGAATGCTCCAGAGGCTTCTTAGCTCACATGTCTGACACCTGGGCAAGAATGACTCAAAGTCTAGGCTCAGCTGAGGATGCTCATGGAGTATTTACATGAATACTCTTTGTGGCTTTGGATTTCATAGCTCAGTAGCTGGTTTCTGAGAGGAAGCATACTCAAATGGAGGGATCAGATGGAAGTGCTGTAAGAGTGCTATGCAGGGTTGGTCTGGCCTTTTATCACCTAGCTTTAGGAATATCAATCCTCTGTATTCTATTGGCTATCGTGAGTCATTGAAGCCAACCAAGTTTTAAGGGGAGGGGAATTTGGCTCCACCCGTTGGTGAGGGAGCAGTAAAGCTGTTACTAAAATATGTGAAATGGGAGATAATCTCACCACTGTTTTTGCAAAACACTATCTGTTGCAATCAGTCAGTGTGCTAAGCATTTTCTATGAACTATATGTCTAACTCTTCACATCACTTCTAAGAAACAGTGGAATTTTCGTTTTTATTTTAAAATTGATTTTCAGTAATTTTAAGGAAGAAAAAATAAAAGGAACGTTTCTATCTATATGGCTCACTTGGAGCCTAGAGAATTGATATTTTTGCTCTATATCTTATCTTCATATTCTTTCTCTTGGTAAATGATACGGTCCTATGCCAACTACTAACTCTGAAGTCACAATAATTCTTTCATCTTTCTTTTCCCTTATTGATATCTAAGTCCATTAAATAGCAACATTCTACTCATTTCCCTCTCATCTTCACCACTGTAACTTTATTGAAGGCTTTTGTCATCTCTTGAGGGGATTATTATGACATCCTCAGATGTTCTCATCTCTGATCTTGATCCTATCTAGTCTACTACCACACAGACATGACAGCAACCATTCTACAACTAAAGCAAACTAGGATGTTCTCTTACTTAAATCTCTCTAGTTCTACTCATTGTTTTCACAGTAAGTCCCAGTTTTTTGTTTTTTTTGTTTTTTTTTCTGGTTTTGTTGTTGCAAGATATGCAATGTGGCCATGTCTTCCACTAGCCTGGGATTCAGTGGAGGTACTTGGGTGTGAGTGCCATGCACATACTGTGTCAGAGGTGAGGAGTGAGTCATAATGCAGAAATCACTTCCCTGTTTGCAGAGGGCAACTCCCTCTCATTAGGATGACTGTGACTTGTTCCATACAGGAGACTAGCTTCATAAGACTATCTTGTTAAGAATAGCTGTATGTCTTTATGTTTTTGTGTCTTAACATGTTATCTCAATTAAAAAAATACAAAGCTCCATATATGCAAATAAAAACATATCTGTGGCCTAAGTTCAGCCACTACCCTCCCTCCCAGGCCCACTTTCTGTTCCATCTAAACTTTCTGTCTTAGCACCATTAGTCCTATAATGCTCATGTGTGTACATTGTGCCTTCTCTCAACTAAGTTCTCTGAAGGTTGAGACTTTATCTTATTTGTGTTTATATCCCAGTGTCTGGCATACAATGGGAAGTTCAAGCAATACTTGCTGAATAGGTGAATAGTAGTTATAAAAACATTTTGTAAACCAATACACCTCTACATAAACTCAATAATCACAATGTCCAATGTCATTTAATAATCATCTCCTCAAAAAGAAAGGGAGGGAAAGGCTAAAATTCAGCTATAGAAATCAGTAAAAGTGAAGATTATGAAAACAAGAATGAGGATAGTAAGCATGGATGCAAATGGATTTCAAATCTTCCTTACATTACTCCTGTGCTTTTGCTGGACCTGAGATAAAAATCTCCTTTTTTATTTTTTAATTTTTTTTTTTTTTTTGTGTGTGTGATACTAGAGATTGAACCCAGGGTTTCATGTAGGCTTGGTGAGTGCTCTACCACTGAGCTACACTCTCAGCCCTAAAAGTCACCTGTATTCTTTCAAGATTCATGAATATAAGATATTTGAAATAGAACTTTAAATAGAAAATATGTGAAAGAGTTTTTAAAAATGCATTTTCTTAGCCAATCTTTTCCCCCCTTCCCTTCATTTCCTTTTCTTACTTCCCTTCATCATCCTCCTTCTATAATTTAAAGCACTCATTATTTAGCAGGTAACAGTTTAAAAATGATCAAGGACAGTCATTTGACAAAGGGAAAAAAACCCCTCTAAGTCAGCCAGTTAAAATAGCAAGAAATACAAATAGATTCAGAAAGCATCTTTGTATATGACAGTATATCAATTGGTGTTTATATGCGTGCTAGGAAGTAATTTTAAAGAGGACAAATGATGTTTGATACTTCCTCTTTGAAAAGCTATGAAATTATTGGATATATTTTAAATACCTCTTAAAATATGTAAAAAGAGAGAGAGAGAAGGATGTGGTACTTTCGACTCTTTGGGAAAATTCATTTATTGGGAAACTTTATGCTTCCCGAAACTTTTAGAAAGGTGAAGCCTATTTGGACTTATTTAGTGACTACTAGATGACCAACATCTTATTTCTGTTCATGTTTGAAGATAGATAGCATGGAAAAGGGTTTGCAGTATAGGGCAAAGGCAAAAGGAACACATAGAAAATTATTATAGAATAACATAAAAAACTACATATATTTAAATTGCAGGAGAGGAAAGAGATCTAGTGATTCTTCTTCTCTGGAGAATCTGAGGCACCTTCCTAAGTAGGTGGAATTAGAAGATAAATATAATTTGAATGAAAGGAAGAAAGTTAGGATGGCCTCCCAGGAAGGTAGGGGAGGCCACAGAGTAGCTGGTGGTGGGTGAAGTGTGGCCTGTCAGCGAGTATCACTTAAGGATAAGCGGATGTTTTAGAGTTAAATTAGGAAGGGCTTATACCTATTTTCCTAAAGTTTGCCTTCTTTGCCCACAATATCATTTACCTTGAAGAGAGATTATGGTTATTGCTCATTCTGAAGACATTTTAAATCTTGGATTAAAAATGGTAGAACCTCCTTAAAAAAAAAAGAGGGAGAAAAAGTAGTCAGCTTGGTGGTATACTATTAACTGTAGATTCTCCATATGTTATTGAAATCTAGTTTGGAATGTAAGATCTTTATGATTAGTAGCATTCTGTAATCATGCTAGTCTCTTTTATTCATCTGCCATGTCATCTTAAGTTCTTTTCCTATGGATCTCATGTATCAGAACATCTAACTGCCGTAGAGATTCTGGCAGCTTCCACTGACGTCTTCAGAGGCCTATGTGTTGGAGAAGCCCTCATGGTGGCTTCATGATGAAATGCCTAGGCTGTAGGCAAAAATGCCTAGGTTTGAAATTGCTCTGCCATATACTAGTTGGATTATCTGGAGCAAATTACCTAAACTCTTGGATTCACAATTTTCTCATTTTAAATCAGGGATGGAGATGGCAACAGCATCTACTTCAAGGGGTTGTTATGCATTAATACAGGCAAAACACTTGAATATTATCTGCATATTATATGGAAAGTACCACATAAGGGTTAGTATAGTTATTACTATAATCTCTAATAGGGAGAAAAATGTACAGCTAATATTTAGTATAAATATATACAATGGTCTCTGTGTGTGTGTAAAAAGCTACATATTTCAGTGCCATGTAAATTGCATATTAAATAGTTTTATATTATTTTAAACTTAGGTGCATTTTAAGTGATTTTTGGAATAACAATTTTACTTTAAAAGGACTCCAAGTAACTTTCAATATAATCTCTATTGCCAGAGTAAAGGGCCTGGCAAGAAGTAGATTGTAGTATCTACTCAACAAATAGCTGCCTTGTGAATAAAAAGTTGCAAAATATTAATTAAAAGGCAGGTATCTATTTTATAAACTAGAAGTATGCTGGATGCTTTGGGATAACAGAGGAGTTGTGTTTAAGTGTACAAGTAAAAGCAAAAGCTTTCCAAAAGCAATGCTACTCAGCCGAGTCCTGAAGGAAACGCAGGAGTTGGCTTGATGAGGCACAAGAAGGTTAAAGGGTCTGGAAAATCTCTTTATGACATTGTCTGTGGTCAGACTATTCAAAAGAGGGCAACTAATGAGAATCACTGTATTGGTATTTACACTATAACCCGTATATGGAATTTCACTTTATCTACTATTATTCTAATTGGTATCAAATTATTCCAAATATGTATGGATTCTTAGAAATTCAGGCTAAAAATATATATAAGCCTTTCAAAAAAGTATCCAAAAATAATAGCTATCTCTTATGGAGTGGTTATATGCTGAACTTGTAATGAACTCTTTTTAGGAATTTACTCATCTAAACCTCACAAGAAGACTGTTCTCTTGTGGCCCAAGCTGATAAACTCAATTAGTAGCAGATCCAGGGTTTGAACTCAAGGCTGCCAAGAACATTCTCTTAATTGCTGTACTAAGTGAAGTTTTGGATTAATTCCTCACTAAAAATCTTGTTTTCATTTTAGATAATCTGAAGAAATTTTATATAATTTTCAGAGAAGTAACTTCTTAAATTATATTAATTCAGATTTACTTTCTAGGTACTTTTGTAAACTGTTACATAGAATATTGTAATTTCTAAGCTTCCCTAAGACTGTACAGGGATGAACCCATTACGAGATTTCTTGCTGGTCAGCACTATTCTCCAGCTAAAAGTGCTTTCACATCCATATTTTCATTTGCTTTTACCCCTAGTGAGTATAGAAAACTACTTGAATAATGCATATTACTTTCCATATTCTTTCAACAGAACATTGTGTACTTACATCATTAAGGTGGATTCTGGTATAGAGTCCAAATTTAAAAAGAGCTCAGACTCTAAAATCCAGAGGAGACTGGAATTAGTAACTCAAGCTCTAAAAGAGAACAGTTGCCAACCAAGATAGTTATATCCAGCAAAGCTATCATTCAAAATTGAAGAAAAATAAAATCTTTTCAATATAAGGATAAATGAAAAGAATTCATGACCACTAAGCCAACACTGCAGAAAATGCTTGCAAAAATGCTACACATGGAAGACCCTTAAAACAAACCTCAGAGCTCCCAAATGAATGAAGTTCACTAGAAAAGCAATCAAGGAAATAAAAATTAGGAGCTAATTAAATACATGAAACAAATCAAAATATAAGGAAACAATAAACATTGCTCCACAATAACTTTGATGATAAATGTTCTCAACTCTTCAATTAAAATATATAGACTGGAGAATAGATTTTAAAACATATATTATAGTTATTCTCAAGAGACTCATAGGCAAAGACATCCACAGACTGAAAGTAAAAGGATGAAAAAAAGATGTTCCATGCAACTAGTTCTTGAAACAAACAGGAATATTCATATTTAAAAATAATATTTCAAGCAAACAATCAGAAAAGAAAGCAATTTCAATAAATACAGGTAGAGAGAACTCTCTAACAAGACTATAGAATGAGGAATCCTAGAACAAACCTCCCCAAAGATTCCAGAGTGCCTGCCTGGAGTGAAGGCCCAACTGCACCACAAAAGATAGCTCTGTTCTGCTCTAGTCTGTGTCCCGCCGTGGGCCTGGCTGGCACACTTGTCTTTTTCTTTCCTTATGGCACTGCTCTGACGCCTGAGGGTGTCCACTGGTTCGGAGAACATTGACACAGGATTTAAATCTAAAACTAAGAGTCATGTGACTATTGGGAGTGGGGTTTTAGAAGAAATTGGAAATAGAGTTACAACCAGAGCAGCACAAGTAGTGAAGAAAACTCAAAACACCAAAGTACCAGTTCAGCCCACCAAAGCAACAAATGTCAACAAACAACTGAAAACTTCTGCTTCTGTGAAACCCGTACAGATGGAAATGTTGGCCCCAAAGAGTCCTTCTTCCACACCTGAGGATGTCTCCATGAAGGAAGAGAATCTCCACAAAGCTTTTTCTGATGCTTTGCTCTTCAAAATTGAGGACATTGATAATAAGGATTGGGAGAACCCTCAGCTCTGCGGTGACGACTCTGCGGATATCTACCAGTACCTAAGACAGCTTGAGGTTTTGCAATCCATTAACCTACATTTCTCAGATGGAAGAGATATAAGTGGACATATGCGTGCCATCCTGGTAGACTGGCTAATTCAAGTTTACTCCAAGTTTAGGCTTTTGCAGGAAATCTGTACGTGTGTATTGCTGTCATTGATGGATTTTTACAGATAAAAACTCTTGAACAAGGAAGTAGAGAACTAAAGTTTATTTTTCCTCTTTAAACAGCTTCATTTTTCAAAATTCCTTCACAAAAGCGGTTATGCCTTTGAAGACCATCTGGTGATGCTACTGGATAGTAGTTGATATGGTGATCCTATTGGATAGTAGTTGATATGGTGATCACGCAAGTGTTCCCCTTTTTCCTGGTCACTAGCCACAAGACTATCATCATTATGCCATTCTGAAGATATCCCTTTTGTGGTTTTACTCCAGTCCTTTATATTTGCATACATCCCTATGATTGACATCAAGTCACAGTGCTGGATACCATTAGGTTTCCACTAATGTTTTCCCAGCCGTCTGTATTCTTCCAAGTCAGAGAATGTAACTGGCTTCACCAGGAAATAGAATAGAGGTCACTGCAGGAGCAATGACTTCCAAGCTGTTTGCTAAATTTAGCTGTTCAATACTTTCCACTCTAATGAAAACTGTGAACTACAATTATAGAATGTTGGAACAGAATAGGAGCTTAAAGGTTATGGAATTCAACTCCCTCATTTCTCTGTTGAAGATATGGGGGCCTAGACAGGCTGTGATTTGCTTGAGGCCACAGATCTTGTTAATGATGGAGATGGGACTTGAACTAAGATCTACTCAGCCCAGGGGCTATACTAAATTCACTACACCACAGATGCTCTGCACCTATGATCTGTCTGGCCTAATAAGAGCTTGAAGTACAGAGATAGCTGGTGTTATTGGCTGTGGCTTCCCCTCCATGGCCATTCATCTGTATGGTGGCTGAGGGTGAAATAGCAGAGGTGTCTGACTTATAAAGTTGCTACAAGATAAATGAAAAGATTCTATATCCAAACCCTGCCCCCAACTCTAAAAACTTCCTGCTTTACGTTCATCAATAATGAATGGCCCATCCCTGCAATACTCAGAGGGATCTTACATTGCACTTTCGAGCAGCCGGTTAGTGATATACAGTGGATAGAGTCTTTCTTTCAAATCCCAGGGCAGCGGGTCCTTCAAGGCTAGCATTGCATTTTCAATTAGCTGCTGAGTGAATGCTTGGCATGTGTATTAGTGAAGAGGCACGCAATTAGCTTATTGTTCCTTTCTGTATTGTGCTGAGAGGATCCAAGGGATTGGTAGGGGAACAGGCAAGTCAGGCATCGCTGTGGATGTTGAAGAAGGAAGTTACTCAAACCTCGACATCTTCACTTGCTCAGTCTGGAATTACAGCTATTTGTTACAAAGCACTGTGTGGGACTTGGTGGAGTGTGCCTGAGGAAACGCATCTCGGATACCACTTGGGGCTAGTCTTTCTGAGTTCTTTACATCTCTGAATAATTCTCATCATTATCATGGAGCCCAACAGCCCCAAAAAGATACAGTTTGCTGTGCCTTTATTCCAGAGTCAGATTGCACCTGAGGCAGCAGAGCAGGTAAGTGGACTTGGGTGGGAGATAATTCCTGGATATAAGGTAATATAAACATGCGTTTTTATTCATTAAAAGGTTCTCTACCTCTTGAATTTGCCTAACTTTGGGACTTTCAGGATATGTGAATGAAAAATAAGTTGGTTTCTACATGCACTTGAATAAAGAATTGGGAAACTGGCTAAAATACACCATTTCATTTCATACAAAACTAGCACCCATTAGGAAAAATGGTTGTATAAGCCATTCAGATTTGGAGCTACATTTACAACTGCATATTAAAATAATAGGTTTAACATTTAGAGCAAATTTTAAGGCATTTTTAAAATTAGCAACATTTTATTTCATTTTTACAAAATAAAAAGATTGATGTAAAAATGAAAGCATTAAATGCCAGACTAATTTTAGATTATAGGTTTGATATTGTTAAGGATGATTTTCATCAAGTACCCCAAACAATAATTATATGTAATATATAACAATAAGATTTGTAGGCATATGTACAATTTTAAAAACATTGTATTCAGATATTACAAATAAGACTTCAACATTTCCTAGATTTCTTTTCCGTATCTTCTCTGGCTTATATCTCTATCTCCTTGCATAATCAGATTTACTTACACTCTTTATGCAATGGCACCACTTAAAAGATTATGTGTGGTAAAACTATAAACATAGTATACTATGGGAAGACAAAAACAAAGGAATCTATTGGAGACATGCATCTAATTCATTAATTCCTTGAAACCTAAATTGTTTCTGAATCTTTTTCCAAATATTTGATACAAAAATAAAAATCATTCATAAAATAATTATTGAATCTGAGACTTACTCCTAAGTTGTTTTGACAATCAAAAGTAGATCCTAGTAGCCCCAGGCCAGATGAATACGACCTTGAACATGTGTCTCTGCTGAATGGAGCATTTCTTCTGTCTCAGACAAGATGCCATTGGTACATTTTATCCTCTATCCTACTGACACATACTTCCATACTTCGGGAAGTTAATCATGAATGTGCATATTAAGGAAATAAAGGATATCCAAAACCAGAGATTTGATTTACAATATGTTCCTCTAACTCTTTAAATAAGAAAAATAAAAAAACAAGCAAAAACCAAAGCCTAGCAAACCTCTTAGTTTTAAATTAATTATGTATTCTTACAAGATCTATATTCATTCTTTACTTGCTGATTTGTTCTAAATAGTATACTAGAAAATAAAAAGGTAACTATAGTAATTGAAATTCAAAACACATGTTGTTATTTTAACTATGACACTGCTAGAAATTTGAGGTTTCTAAGTTCCTCTTACTGCACTTAGAGATAAAGGAAATGGATCTTGAGAACATCACCAAAATTATGAGGGTCTAAGATAGTTATTAAAATGAGCAAGTCATCCCCACACCTTCATCATCTATTAATTTTTAGTTGCATCATTGGATACATATAACTATTTATTTTCTGTAGAAATGTAGCTTTGTACTCAAAGAAGGTGATAGTAATACATGACACTTTAATAATCTGGCTTTCTATTATTTAAAAAAAATAGTGGGCACATATTGTGTGACCTCTGGAAGTTTGCTTTTGTATGTTGGGGAAATATGAAGATGGGGCAGTTTTGTGAGCCATTTGTGGGCAACCAGGCACCATGTGGGATTCTCACTGACATTAGCTGGGCCTTTGTTGTTCACAGATCAGGAAAAGAAGACCTACACCAGCATCACTTGTGATTCTCAATGAACATAACCCCCCAGGTAAAGAAGCATGATGTATTTGACATTAGTGGAACAGAATACGATTGTTTGAAGACTATTAAAGAGCTGTCATTGTCAAAAGGTTGTGATTCAGGATTTCAGTTAGTAATGCTACAACAAGATAATATGTAAAATGGATTATTTGATAGATTAATAAAAAATAAAATCAGAAATCACTTTTAGAGGGACTATCTCAGTCAACAGTTGGCTTTTTTTTTCTAGAATAACCCATTGGTGGTGATATACTGTGAAATGTTTTGTTAGCATTAGTTGCCATGTGTTCAGGTGTTTGTATGGAATCTGGTTCTGTGCTTACTAATGAGGCAGGGTGAGAAATTGTTTAATTAGATTTCAAATCTCAAATGACAGCCCGGAGATGATTATATTTTTACAGAGTAGGTTTTTATTTGTGTCATAGGGTGGGCCGTGAGCCAGCATTGGCTACAGCTTTGCTGCTGATGTCATCTCTGGATAATGCAATTGACAAATAACCAGATCAATTTTCAGCTCTGCCCATTTGAGAGCCATTCTGAAGGCTGCATCCATTTGTTGAGGTTTTATTTCCCATTTCCTGTAAAAAGTAAAGCTGCATTATTATTCCTGATAAAGGATTATGATCTGCAAGGCACAATCATTATTTACTTATTGAGTGGGGTGGTTTTAGTCTTACCTTTAAATGCTGCCTCTAGAAATATAAGTAGGAACAGAAAGGTCATGGCATTAATTTGTAACCATGCAGAAGTTGGTGTTGGATTTTTTGTGGGTATAAACAATGAGGGAGGACAAAAAGGGTCTGAATAGTGGAAATATAATACATCTAATTATAGGTTGTAGTATGAATGATCCAGGTTAAAATACTGAGTTAAAATTGTCCTTGACTTTTTCAGATTCTTTCTAATTAGAGAAACACATGAAAAGAAAGTAAAATTAATTGAAATATTCATCATTGAGTCTAAATACAAGAATATTCACTGCTGATGGCAAACATATCAGCTATTTATTCCTGCTGAAAATAATATTATAACTTGATTCCTTATCTTTGAAGAACTATGAAGTTTTTAAATCATCTTCAACTATAGTACCTTAGTAAATGTACTTACATTTGGTTGAATAAGAGGTAAAAATGTACTTATAGTTTACAAATAAATACAAGTACGTAGACACAATGACTAAATCTTCTCAGGCATTTCTATAGCTATTTTTCATGGCTGCCTTGCTCACAGTGGCAAACATCTCCAACATATCCTGTTCAAATAGTGCTACCCACCTTGATTTCTAGATGTCCTTCAAACGACTAGAGAAGATCTTCCCTAGTTCTGCAGGCATCATACTATTTAAACACAGGAAAGGCATGGAATTGAGCTTTATGGCTCTCATTTGAAATTCAAAAATAGAAAAGGAGAGTTTGTATCAGAGAGGGGGAGAGATTTTTGTGGAGTTATTTTACTAGAAGTCATGGACTCTAAGGATAAACTCAGAGTACTGATTCTAAAGTCCATGTTTTTCCTTACAGCATGATATTGACCCTGAGCCTGTTAATTTCCATCACGTGGCAATAATTTTGTGTAATCATTCAGTCACTGTAAAGAAGCAATCCCAAACTCTAAATAAATCCTTTGTCTGGCCCACTTAACTTAGTAGATTAGGAATTTTATTTAAATATAACTGAGAAACAGCCTGGCACCGCGGAGCACAAGGCTGAGACAGGAGAATCACGAGTTCAAAGCCAGCCTCAGCAACCATAGAGAGGAGCTAAGCAACTCAGTGAGACACAAAATGGGGCTGGGGATGTGGCTCAGTGGTCAAATGTCCCTGAGTTCAATACCTGGTACCAAAAATAATAATAATAATAATAAAATAAATACACACACACATACATACACTCCCAGGAAACAGACTTATTGTTCCTCTAAAAATCTTTTTCTTATCAGACCTCCCAATTACTAGATAGCATTGTCATGTTTTCCTAATTGACCTCGTCCTTATCTCTCTTTATAAGCACCACTGGGGAGAAATTAGGTGCAAGTAGTATCTCACAGAGAACTACACCATCTTAATAATATCATCTTCCTATATCTTCGTCCTCCTTTGAGGAAACTGAAAATAGTTTACAAGAGGACTTCCCGGCCTTTGGCTGTGGAGAGCACTAGTATCAGTGTGTATAGGAACCCGATGTTGAGTAGTGTTGGATTTTGGCATCAGAGTCCCTGAAAGATTATAGTTTCCCCCAAAATGATCTGGCACTATAATTACTGGGAAAATAACTCTAAGGGTCCCAAAAAGTACACAAGCAAACAAATAAATAGCAACAAAAGAACAAACCAAATGAAACTTGGATACTGGTGTTTATTAGACAAGTGGTCTTGGGTAAGGGCCATCTCTAAGCTTTATTTTCTGGTCTGTAAAATGGAGACTATAATGCCATTCTTTCTGCCTCACAAAGGTTATTGTCATGATCAAAAGTCTTAACATGAACATAACTTAAAACCTGCAAAGTGCAACAATCATTAGATCATTGTTCTAGAACATAACGTTTGATGTGATATTTAAGAGTTAAGATGTGT